>JAVQIZ010225329.1:0-13369 GCA_036023535.2 Galaxias brevipinnis | reverse complement strand
GCGGTCTCGTCGCATGTGGTTCACAACATTTCAAAACAAATGTCTTCAACCACAGAGGTTAGTGATATTTCCAAACAAATCTCTTCGACCACAGCCCCACTCACCACAAACCATATTATCTACATTTCACTGTATCACATCCTGCAATGTGGCTGGCATGATGCTGGTATTACATGCACTATTAAAGATATTAGACTGATATGTAAATCCTATTGAAGACCACATAGTACCAAAACACAGTTTATGTTTTCAATAAATTGATTAAGGGAGTGTATTTTTACTTGGACGGTTGCACTGATATCAAACATGTCATGAGTAACTTACATGTCATAGAGAGGTTGGCCTGCTGGTAGTGAAACTGTTTTTGTTGTTGAATGTAGAGCTGGTCACCCTCCACCTCCTCCTGCTCCGCCTGAACAACCTGTTAATGACAACAAGCCACATTTAAGGAGAGCCAAAGTTTGCTGGGTCAAGAGTTCAGCATGTGGAAGTGTCTTGCAATGCAGGTTGTGTTGGAACACGCCAAACAAAAAAAGACTGATTGATTCAGTGATTAAAGTGATTCTCCATAATGCTATTTTCTTCTGTCGATAATGCGATGTCTTTCATTCATGAGCGTCTTAATAAAAACCCTTAACTAAGTAACTAGCCCACAATAAATCCACCTAAATTAAGATAAGCTAAGCTAAAAACAAAACAAAACAAAACAAAACTCAATTAAACTATCTAGCGCGCTCCTGATCTCGTGAGGGTTCGTGTGTCTTAACCTGCTGTTGTTGAAGCTGCTGTTGTTGTTGTTGTTGTTGTTGTTGTTGTTGTTGTTGTTCCAGCTCCAGCCTCTTCTTCTCCTGCTCCTCTCTAACCAGCTGTCTCTGTTCTCTCTTGCGCTGTATCAAAGACACTCTGTCTTTGATGGCTTTGGCCATGGTCTTGTGGTCGCCATCGCAAACATAGCCAGACTCAACCTGACCAACACACCAGGATTCAGAGTCAGTAAACAGCAGTTTGTCAATCCCTAACAAGCTAATAACTAGAGATCAAGTTTTAGAGAATCTGTCAAGATCCAGCAATTCACAACAAGCCAATAACTAAAGATGATAGCCCCTGGTCTTTTGTCATGCTCACAAGCCCAAAAACATTGGAATATATTTATTATATATTAAAAATTAATCCATCCACGCACAGCGACCTTATCACCTCCCTCCCTCCCTCCCTCCCTCCCTCCCTCCCTCCCCCCCCCCCCCAGTCAATCCCCTCTCACCATCTCCTGAGCAACGTCTTCTGGGACATCCTTGACGAGGTCGAAGGAGAACTCGATGGCCTCGTTGTCTTTGTATTTGCCTTTCAGCTTCTTGACGTCTTCAATGCGGAGCCACAGCTTGATGGCGATCATCTCCCCGTCGTCCTCCTCGGCCAGCTCCACCCGCACCCCCGTCTCCTCTTGGAAGAAGGCATGGTTCAGCAGGGTCTTTATAGCATACCTGGAGACGGTGACGGAGAGAGGGATGGAGGGGGGGGAGAGAGAGAGAGAGAGAGATTGGGAGAGACAAAGACAGAAGGAACAAATTAAAGAGAGCATACCAAGAAAAGACAAAGAGAGTGAAAGTGATGGCGAAAGGGTGGGGGAGAGACAAGGTTTGAAGATATATCAAAGATCAAAGATGTTCCGAAAGATCAAAAAGAACACAGTAATCAGGAGAGGCCAGGTATAAACTGGGTTAAGGCTGTGTGATGGCTGTAATAGACTGGGTACGCTCTATCATTAGCCTGTTAACCTGCCGCTACATCGGACAACAGCCTAGCTATGACTCCAGTCCCAAAGCAGGCTCTACGTTTTCCTACCAAAATGAAGAATTCAATATAATATTCAAATATAATGTTTTAAAAGGCGCACAGAATTTAGCAAGTCGGTATCGCTATCTGTTGTGTCATGTGTGTATGCGAGCATATTGTTCTAGTTTTGTATGAAAGGAAGAAAAAAAGAGAGGTTCCAGAATTAGTTTGTACTGGTCATCGCAATGAAAAACAGACTTACAACACATACTGTTCTCCTACACCTTAACTGGGAAGGGAGAGCAAGGAGAGCAATCCACATACGCTCAGTGCGTGTGTATGTGTGTGTGTGTGTGTGTTTGCTGGCGTGCGTATGCGTGCGTATGCGTGCGTATGCGTGCGTAGCTCACCTCTCGTCCTTGTTCTGCCGGATGCACCCCTCGATGATCTCCTTCACCTCGGGAATGGCGACCTTGTCAAAGCTGGCAGGCTTCGTTCCCTGCAGGGCGCGCGCGCACACACACACACACACACACACACACACAGATTGTTAAATCAATCAACCCACTGAGGCATGGCAACACAAACACATGCAGACGTCTTACACACACACACACACACGCACACGCACACGCACACGCACACACCAAGCTGATCTAGCAACAGGTGGCCGTCTAGAGGGATGCCCAAGGAGGTGTTCTGGAATCCAAAATGCCAAATGCTCTGGGACAAACTCCTGTGTGCTGCAACATGCCAAGAGCTGTTTAGTTGTACAGAAAGGTTAAGCCTTCATTTAGCCAGGCTCCAAGCATGACTCACTGTGTGTCTGTGCGTTTGTGTGTGTAAAATAGTAGCTGTGTGCTGACGAACACGATCCACAATCGGTCCGTACTCCCTCTGTTTTCTCTCTGGTGTTGGAGGAACAACCATAACATTGGCTGACTCTGACCTATCTCTGAACAGCTGAATGGAATAAATGCCAACAAAAGGTTAATGCGAGTGTAAATCCGCACAAACCAACGGTCCCCATTTACTTTATACAACAAGGTTTTGTTGAGGTCCTAGCCTGTAAAATAGTCCATGTTCCTCAGGACAGGTGGTGCATATCTAGTTACGTTGAGCAAGTTGCAGACAGAAAATCTGATTCAAGAGAAAACAAAGCTACAGTCAAACTACAAGTAAACCCTTCGTCTCAGCTCCTGTTGTGTCGGCACCCTCGCGTAGCTCCCCTGACCCCCGCACAGCCATCACACCTCCTCAGAGACAAACAGCGACACAGACAGAGAATTAACATGGAAACATAACACAACAGAGACAGACAATGGGAGGAAGAAGGAGAGATAGACAAGAGACAGGGAGAGGCCAGGGAGAGGCCAGGAGGACCGGTCGACCAAGGTGGACTCACCCGTTCCCATGAAACAGCTGCTCTGGTTTGGTACTGAGAGTCTGACTGACAGCCCTACATTCATCCCCTACTACTCCTACTCCCAGCTCATCTCCTGCAGATCCACCTCCTCCTCCTCCTCTTCCTCCACCTCCTCCTCCTCCTTACATTCCCACCTTTCCCTTCCCTTCCTTTCCACCTCTCCGTCCCCCTCCTCCGACCTTACATAAGAGTGAGATTCCAGGGCCAAATGGAGTGAGTAATATGATTAGCCCAGAGAGTCTTCAGGGGGAACGGTCAGGCCTCCACGTCGGAAGAGGACCGTGAAGAAAACGAGGAGGGGGCCCCCGATAAATCATTACGGCTACTCATCGAGCTAAAGGGCAGTTAGAATGGACTTCTCATGTTCTGGACAATACACAGTAACTACCTAACCCCCTCCACTGTGTCCAGTGAGCCATTTACAATAAGACTCTGTCGGCAGGATATGACTTCTTTGCTGGTCTCCTACCGAGGAACGAACCCCTCGAGTCTGCTTGAAAAACTGCCGTATAGACGTATCTTTGCAGTTAAATGAAAGTACAAACGCAACAGAGGGGAAATAGGGAAGCCGAGAATAGAAATGGCACAAAGAAAAGGCAGCTTGAAGTCAAGAACAGTTGAATTTAGCGCAGCAGTACCCGGTGCATACACCCACTCGATACAGTACCTCCAGAGATTCAATTATGGCCCCAGTGTGCTGTCTAACCCTTCAAGTGGTTTAAAAAGGGTCCAAAATTGCTATTCATGCCAAGCCAACTCCTGGGTTGGCTTTACCTCTGGTGTTACAATGGCCTCCTGGCATTAGTCTCTGCAAGAGGCGGGTGTGCCACTGCGGCCCTGCTGGAGGTTCATCCGGCCAGACAAAGGGAGTCATTAGGGACGTTGAGAAAAGCTAAGTGGAGAAGGGGGCAGAGAGAAGGAGGGAGAAAATGGAGACGAGGGGGCGGTGTGGAGTAATGAATTGAGGGAATAAAGCGAGCAATTAGGAGAATTAAACCCTGGCATCTCACTATAGTGCGTGCATGTGTGTGTGCGTGTGTGTGTGTGTGTGTGTGTGTGTGTGCGTGCGTGAACACACCTGGGCATGTGTTAGAGTGTTAAACGTCTGCCTACGTGCAAGCTTATTTCTTCGGGGGATTCATTGGGCCAGATGAAGTCCTAATTACCGTTGAAGGCCTAGGCGGTGGGACGGACAGGCAGCGGGTCGTACAGACAGACGGAGCAGCGACGGAGGACCTCAGGGGAAAGGCATCTAAGGATTTGGCTTATTAAAGACTAAAGGGAGACCAGGGGATTGGTGTGCCTGTGTGTGTGTGTGTGTGTGTGTGTGTGTGTGTGCGCGCATTTGAAACTGCGAGGGCGTGTGTGCTGTCAGGCCCACTCTGATCTTCAGATCAACATGGGGCCGTTAATGGCCTTTGATTGGCAGAGTGGAGACACACAGCTAATCCACCTCCTGCTGCATTAAAAGGGAATTGAAAAACCTGAGCTGGCCTCCGGTAGTATAAAAATAGAAATGTTGATTGGGAGGAATGATGCCCTCCCTTCACCGTTACCAATCTGTACCGGACTGATTGCAGCTTCCACCAGGAAATACTGTGTGTGTATTATATGTAGCTGCTTTTCACAAGCTGAAACTACAGGACGCAAGGAGCGAGAGAGAGCGAGAGAGAGCGAGAGAGGCAAAGTGCAGATTTGTTGTTGGCTTTCATTTCACTATAGATCGTCCCCCCATCCGTTCCAAAAGCAGATGGGACTGCAAAATACCAACAGAGGATAGAAGAGGGTCGGCCTGTTTCCTGAGCTTCCTACAGTAGGTGGGCCCACGGGCCTTGTCCATAGAGGACAGTAATGAACGGGTCAGTGAGAATCTAGCCTACAGATGGCACGACCACCACCAGTGTTAGCGGGCGTGTACACTGGTCTAATCCTCCATCACTGGAAGGAGGGTTTAAGGAGAAGGCCCCATGTCTGATCGGACAGACAGCTACTCGGTCCAGGGGATAACATCTGTCCCTTTCTGCAGACACACACACACACACACACACACACACACACACTCAGACACAAGCTCGCACACACACACACCCACCCCACACTGATCCCTTGAGTTGGGGTCAGTGTTCCAATCATCTACCCTCATAACGGGTAATGGCAGATGTGTTTTCTCATTGAGTTTGTGTGTGTGTGTGTGTGTGTGTGTGTGTGTGTGTGTGTGTGTGACAGAGAGAGAAAGAGACATTCATCCATTAATCAGATTGTATCAATCACAGACGTGCTTTGGAAGGCCACAGAACAATCCTCTCCGTCTCTGTCTCTGTCTCTGTTTTTCTCTCTGTATCTCTCTCTCTCTCTCTCTCTCTCTCTCTGTGTACATCTCTCTCTCTTTCTTACACCATGCCAAGTTGGCTAGTGATTTCTAAACACTCTCTCTAAAGCCAAGCGTTGCACAAACATTAGCAGCACCAGCCCTCCCCTCCTACCGTCCCCCTTCTCTCTCTGTATTCCTCAACACACAATGGACAGCACCCTCTGCTGTTGGGCCCCGCGTTTATAACGTTTGAGTATTTGCGTATGTGCGTGTGCGTGTGTGTGTGTGTGTGTGCGTGTGGTGTGTGGGGGTATATGTGTGTTAGTGTGTGTGTGTGTGTGTGTGTGTGTGTGTGTGTGTGCCAGAGCGATCATATGACTGCAACACTAGCTCCAACCAGGCCAAGCAGCTCATGCCTGTCCTATTAAAGACTAGGCAGGCTACATGTAAACAAGGGACAGACGAGAAGAGTGAGAGAGACCGAACGAGAGACAGAACTAGAGAAAGGCAGAACAAGAGACAGAGAGGGAGAGAAAAGCAGAGAGAGAGAGAAAGACAGAGAGATAGAGAGAGATAGAGAGGCAGAACTAGAGAAAGGTGAAGAGCGGGAGAGAGAGAGCAGACAAACAGACTGCATGAGAAACCGTGAGACAGATATACAGCCAGTCGGTGCGTGAACTTACACTGGTGACCCTGCGGTAGATCTGGGCAGCGTTCTGACACTCTGAGTAGGGGTACTCTGACGTGGCCATCTCCAACATGCACATCCCAAAGGCATAGACATCCACCAGCTCATCGTACTTCTCCTCGTACATCTCCGGAGCCATGAACTCAGGGGTGCCTGGACACACACACAGACACAGACACAGACACACACACACACACACACAGCAAATGGTTAGACATGCACGAGACACACTATATCTCTCCAGAAACTAAGCTTGATGAAAGCAATTATTATCCTCTTCCATCAGTAAATGTTCACACATGAATACATATTGGAAGGAAAAAGTCCAGAATGTTTTTCTATGCCAGGGTGGCTGGCCAGTTTAGAGAAAAACCAGCCACACTGGTCAAGGGGGAAGGTGTTGCAGTGTGTAGATGTTTGTGCGTGTGTGTGTGTGTGGCACAACTGTGGTCAGCTGCAACCCTATTAATAATCATACTCTTAAAATACATATTTTGTTTGGCTTTTCAACAGCTTTTGCCTTTGTAACATTTACTGTTCCACCATACTCATAAGTAAAATATAACTTGCCTCAGCGGGCAGTTAATTCTGATTAAGTAAGAACAAGAGTTTTATAAAGTGTTTAGCATGTATGTTTGACAGGCAGTCCGTCCGTCCGTCCGTCTGTCCATCCGTGTGTGTGTGTGTGTGTGTGTGTGTGTAGCCCCTCCTACCTATGACACTCTTGGCGAAAGAGGCCCTCTTGAGCGTAGCCAATCCCAGGTCTCCGATCTTGACGGAGCCCGTGGGCCCGGTGATGAATATGTTGTCACACTTGAGGTCACGGTGGATGATGGGCGGAGTTCTGGTGTGCAGGAAGTGGAGGCCCTTCAAAATCTGCCGACACCAGCTCCTCAACACCTTGATCCGCATCACCTTGAAACGCTTCAGGTAACTGCGAAAGGGTATAGCAGAGAGCGAGAGTGAGAGAGAGAGGGTAAGAAATAAGGCAGAGACAAAAAACCTTGATCAGCATCCCCTCAGGACATTTCAAATAGCTGGACACACACACACGCACACGCACACCAAGAGTTTCAGAGCTGTTTTGGGGTTGAGAATCTGTGTTGGAATGGTTATATAATATCTAGACAGATAAGTCTAGTCTCTGCAGCAGAGCTGTCAGTATAATTGGACTCTGTGAGAATCACTGCGTTACAGCATCTGTCCTCTCAGTGTGGAGTTAGAAAACATCAGCCAGCCACTCTGGCAGACAGACACTGAGGAAAAACGCCTTAGCCCCAAACGGAACCACTGATACCAGGCCGAGCAGAGTTAGAATTCCAGCTTATCGTGGGGATGGACATCAAAAACATGAACAGCCTGAATGCTAGAAAACACCCAACCCTGCCAGCTGTCAGACAGACAGACACTTTGGATATGCTGCTCTGGGCAAAGCAAGCGGCCAACGGCAGACCATCTAGACGAACCCCAGCAGTCTCAACAGCCAGTAGGAAAGGGACAATCCAATTTAAGCCTTCATTTCATATGACAGAGAGGCAGAAAAAGGACCGGGAGGAGAGATCCAACATTACAACATTACAACATTATTGTGAGGGGTCGGTACTGTACAGGAGAAGTAACCAGCAAAGAGACGCTCACAAGCTTTTGTCTCCCGCTTTGACTGAAAGACAGCCCTGCTCTGTCCCTGATTTAACAGAGAGTGTTGATTGACTAAGAGGTGGGTCTCCGGTTTCCTCTCCACTCTGGGTAGCGTAGAGGTAATCCCGTGGTGAGAGGTGGAGGCAGGGTTTGGGAGCTGACGGCTCCACACAGTACGTTAAAACACCTCCACGAGAACCGTGGAGGAGAGACGGATACAACGGCCGACGCACCGCTTGAAGCCACCTCAGGGCTACGCCACGGAATCAGGTCTGTGGACGGGGGACTTTAGTTTGAACAGCATTCTCCACAGGGGGCAAGACGTGAAGTGGGGGACGTTCATGCATGCGGGCGATCTCTTCATCTCCCTGTGTCTCTGTGTCTCACTCTCGGCACCTCCATCAACCCCCGCCCCCTTCCTCCCTTCCTCCTCCTCTGCAGGAGGTCAGCCAGGCCTGGACGAACCCGAACGTCTTTCAGAGCCGGGATGAAGGCAGGTGAATGAAAGGCTGTTGAGAGTGGAGCTCTGTGCGTTTGCGCTCCCTGCCACGCCTCTATCTCTCCATCGGACCCCTATAGGGCGGCGAGGCAGGCGGTCAGGTATAGGGGGGCTCTGCTGAGAGAGCTGGGCTGACAGACGGGCTGCTCCACGGCAGCCTCAGACCCCGGGGTGTAGAGAGCAGAGACCCAGCCCAAAGCTAAAGCCCCCACCACCACCACCTTCTACACACACACACACACACACACAGCCCGACAGTTCTCTCTCTCTCCCTCGCTCTCTCTCGCTCTCTCTCTCTCTCTTTCCCCTCCATCTTTGTTCTCCTGTTCCCCTCCACCTCTCCGCTCGTTGAGTGACTCATATTATATTTCTTCATTCCTTTCTCTCTCTGGCTTTCCTTTTTCCTGTTCCGTTCATATACGAGGGTTATTTAATCAAAGCTGGAGGGAAAAGGCTGGGATTTGATGAAGTAGGCACCCTGAGCTGTAAGCAGTGTTGATCCCGGGAGGCCACTGGGAAAGAGAACAGAGGTCTCAGTCCTCCACTGGAGGGCATCAGTGTCCCAGAATGCACTGTGGGGCTGTCTCGTTTTTTGTCCAACTAACACAGACGACCCTTGGTTCGGCAAAACACACTTAACTTAGCAACCACCGCCACCATACACACACACACACACACACACACACACACACACACCAACTGTCATGACTGCTTTATCCAGCCACTGTCCCAGTAACATGCCTCTCCGGGTCTACCCGTCAGGCTGACTGTCCACCAGGGGCCCGGTCTCTGTCTCTGTCTCTGTCTGCACATCTATCTGTCCCTCCCTCCCCCCCTCCCTCCCAACAATGTGAACAATCTGCCACTGCAGCAGCTGGCAGGTGGGCTAGCAGCCTGTGCCAATGGGGCACACATGCTGTAGCTGCCGCATGCTCAGGGGTCCACTCACACACATGCACACACTCAGTTCTCGGCAGGGAGAGCTAGCACGACCCGTACATGCATAAAGATCAGAACAGTTATACAGTGTCTTACATGCAGTGATTTTCGATTATTGTGATTACTGAATCCTTAAAAAAAACACACACATAGCTCAAATTGGAGCACTCTTTGCCTTTCAATGAATAAAGGGGTTGACTCATCAAAGCTAACTCAACTTAAGCATCTCAGGGAGATCAGGGGATAGGGACCTGCTGTGTGTGTGTGTGTGTGTGTGTGTGTGTGTGTGTGTGTAAAATACACTTCAGTATTATGTTCATATGTAGGCTGCTTTGAAGCTGCCGCGTACACGCTGTCCCTCGACCGTGTACGTTCCAATGTCAGCGCGTGCTCCACTTACGTTTTGAGTGTTCCAGAGGTCATGAGCTCGGTAACCAGGACGATGACCTTCTTGCCTTTGGAGGGGGTCTCCCAGGAGTCGTAGAAGCGGACGATGTTGGGGTGCTGCAGCCCCTTCAGCATCCCCGCCTCCTCTTTGAACCGCTGGCGCTCCGACTTGGACAGCTTCCGGTCCTGAAACATACAAACATGGGAGGATAGATTTAGTTGAAGGTTAACTGACCACACACCCTTTCTCCCTCCTCTCCACCGACACATATTAAGGCTCTACAGTTCTGTGACAGTTTAAAAAAGACTGAAGAACGGCTATCCAACATTAATTAGCATAAGCCACGTAAAAACTTAAAGAAACTGGTTAATGCTGTAATTTGCGATCGAGGATGTAAGCTAACCGTTCCAGTCCTTTAGGAGTCCTTCCTTTGTGCAAACTTTGCTTTTACAAACATACCAAGACTATACACGACTTCACTTCTATTACCTTGTGACGGTGAACAATAATAGAGGAGAGAGCTTTAACTCGGGCTGGACTGAGGAAGAGTTAGTGGAGACGGGTGCCCCACCAGCTCTATGCATCTTTCAACAACACAGACGGACCTACACCCTGTCCTACACCCTGTCCTACACTCTGACCTGCACCCTGACCTGCACCCTGTCCTACACCCTGTCCTACACCCTGTCCTACACCCTGACCTGCACCCTGTCCTACACCCTGACCTACACCCTGACCTACACCCTGACCTACACCCTGTCCACTCCTGTGTCCCGTTTGAGTTTTCAGAGGGCAGAAAGGGTCAACAAGCACCACAACACGTCATGAAAAGAAGGGAGACACATCCCTCCAACTCTTTTACCAGACACACACAGACACACACACACACACCCACACACACACACACGCACCCCCCCCACACACACACACCCACACACTTTAACAGGCATTCCATCTCCAACACCCAAACCTTTATAAACCAAGTACAGTATGCAAAGGCCACCTCGGAGGCTTGTAAAATAACGGGTAAACGACCCTGTGTGTGAGTGTGTGCGTGTGCCCACGTGTGTTTGCTAGATCCTGTGTCTTAAACAAACAAGTAGGAATGTAATTAAGCGTCAAATTGACTGGACTTGACACAGTTGGGGTCATAAAAGGCAAGTCCTCTACAGGTGTGAAGTTTCATGTGAATTCCAACTCTGGGCAAGTCAACATGCTTGGTGTTCACAGTACCAGCAGAGTAGGAGTCTGTCTTTGGCTGCCGGAGACTACACAACAAAGAGGCAGGAAAAGAAGGAGGCTACGTTATAGCTCACACTGGACCAGTAGTCAGACACACACACACACACACACACACACACACACACACACCGTTCCGACCCCCTCTGCCACTACGTGGGTGATGTGCCTGCATGCTCAGAGCATGTTCTATGTCAGGACATGTCCACAAATCATCAGTCACATTCTCACAGCGGGGGGCGGGCCGTCTGAATGCCAAGCCGACCGATGAGGCCACCTGGGAGGGGCTGTGTGTGTGTGTGTGTGTGTGTATGTGTCTATGTGTGTCATCAACAGTATCCTGCCTCAGTAACAGCATGCGTGGGTCCTGCATGCTAGGTGATACCCCGTCTCCATCACACACCCTCTGTCTCTCTCACACACACATACGTCAACCCCATGTTCCATAGCTGATACTCTACCCAGGGGTCATGTGAAGGGCTGGGGGATCATTATGGGATGCTGAATAGGTGTCAGTGTGTGTGTGTGAGTGTGAGTGGGCGCGCGCGCACGTGCATGTGACCCATTGGTCCTGCAGAAGTCAGTCATCGTCGCCCTTAAGCTGTGTTATTGTCTTTATGATTCAAACCTCTAACAAACATGTGCCTGCATGGCCAGCAATTGTATTCAAAATAAGAAACTGAAGTATCACATTTTCAAAAGCATTCAAAACCTTTGAGTACTTTGTTGAGGCACCTGTTGCAGCGGTTACAGCCTCAAGTCTTCTTGGCTATGGCGCTACAAGCTTGGCGCACTTGTATTTGGGGAATTTTGTTTACTTTGGCCAGGCGTCCTGCTTTAAGGCACAATCCGACACAATCCTATCTCAGAGGTCTATGCACAACTCCTTAGACTTCTTGGCTGGGTGTTGGCTTTGGCATGCACTGTCAACTGTGACAGGTGTGTGTCTTTATACATTGTCCAATCAATGTCCAATCAATTGAATTTACACACAGGTGGTTCAATAGAACCAGGATGCACCTAAACTCAACTGAGTGGCATAGCTAAGGGTCTGAATACTTATGTAAATATGATAATTCAGTTTTACTTTTCATGTCATTTTATTTGAATATGATTTCTACACACCTGTTTTCATTTGAATCATTATGGGGTGAGTAGATTGATGAGGAAAAAAAATTATGTTATCCATTTTAGAATGAGGCTGTAAAGTAACACAATGTGGAGAAGGAAGAGGGCTCTGAATACTTTCTGAAAAGGCCAGTTGATACCGAACGCATCGTACAGATGTTAAAACGACACTGGAGTCCTGGTCAGTTTCCTTCAGAGCCCTCGACAGGGGATCTAAAAGTTTCCACTGCACGGAAGACACGGCTGCAGCGTTTCCTAAGGCTGCCTCAACATGTCTGACAGCCTCTCGTCAGAGCTGATACCAGAAACGGGACCGTGGGCATTGCTCGAGTGTGAGCTCACAGCAACGCAGTCAAAACCTGCCAACGTTTCCACCACCTTCCTCCTCAGAATAAAAGCTACATTGTAATATATTTTCACAGCTTCTGCAAAGATAGCTGATGAGTTCTGTGTGTGTGTGTGTGTGTGTGTGTGTGTGTGTGCGTGTTCGTTTGCTAAAGCATACTGTATCTGTGTGCACGAAGCAGCATCTTACGCCTCAGCAAAGGGCGGATAACCACAGATCGACAGATTCAGAACAACAGACACACACACACACACACACACACAGCAAACATCACACTCCATGCTGCTTAAAATAAAGCAGGTGTTTGATAACCGATGTCATGTGACCGAAATCTAGGCCACTGAGAAGATTAAGGTAAAAACAACAAAACACACACACAATGTAAAAGAACCTAAAACAACCCCCAAATAATCCAACAAAATCACCACTCAGGCTGAGAGCGAGCGAGAGAGAGCGAGAGTGAGAGTGAGAGCGAGACAGAGACAGAGACAGAGAGAATGGGGGTAGAGGGGGCTTGGCAGTGGGAGTAGGAAGGGTATGAGTTGGGAGTGGGTCTTGGAGCCAGGCCTAAGGTTAGGCTGTTGGAGCAGAGGAGGAACCATGTGGAAACTTTGAACTTTGAACTTTCACGTTACCTCGTGTAGCCAGTTGCACATGGAACACTGACAACAGATATGAAAGGAAGCCAACCCCCCCCCCCATGAAACAACACATCATATTCTCACGAACTGCGTCATGGCATTCGATCACTCAGAGGGAAGGGAACTGGTTCTGGGGCCTGCCGTGACAAGTGAGGGGCCCACGAGGGAGAACAACGCTGCTGTGACAGTATGACCCCTGGCCTTGCCCCGCAGTCACACACACGTAGTCACACACACGTAGTCACACACACGTAGTCACACACACACACACACACACACACACACACACACACACACACACACACACACACACACACACACACACACACACACACACACACACACACACACAC
>JAVQIZ010225305.1:0-21008 GCA_036023535.2 Galaxias brevipinnis | reverse complement strand
CCCATTAGTTGCCTTATAAAGGGACAGACATAACCTGTGTGCCTGAATGATGAATGTTGTTTTTGTTTATAGATGTACAGAGATTTGCTTTAGCCGATGTAGAGTTTAATTTGGACTTCTGAATATACTGTAACCAATTATGTTGACGGTAATGCGTAAACCGGCCTTGTTTGTGTGTGTTTGACACTGAATCCTTATGTCAGGTATGCCATGCTTCTGCTACACAGCCCTATGCCTTTTACCGCCTTTTCACCACTTATGTGTGTTGTTATTTTTTGCCAAATCACTCAGTGCCTTTTTCTAGGAGTGACGAAGTTTAGTTTTTCCTTCTTGAGTGGAGGTTCTGTGACTTCTATTTCCAGTCCTGGGCTTGTATATACTGTAATCTGTTGCCATGTAAATAATCTTCAGGTTTATCTTTCATTATGTAAATGGCTGTAGAAATGGCAAGTGTTATTCGCTTTACTGAATGCCTTTCCAATGAAGATTATTTTCCCATTATATTTAGCTGTCATTTTCCCACTCTTAAATGTGTTAATTTTTCACACTCATGCCACTCTAACCGTTCCAATAAAATACACTTTTCTAATGAAACGTCTTTATTATGGTTAATTATTGCTACGCTTAATCATAGCACAGCTGCGCATATCAAACACAAAGTGCTGTTCGTTTGCGCAACACTGGTGCACTGGAACGCTTTTCCAGTTACGTCATTGACCACACCCACGAAGTGACGCGATGACACTTAACAAAATAAGATTGATAATAAATGTAAGTGACTAGAGTATTTATGTATACATTCAGGGCAATAATGATAATTAGGAAGTTAGGTGTACAATTTTTAAATTGGTTGAATTAAATGGTTGAATACATTCATGTATTTACATTCAGGCTTTTTGTCGTGATACAAAAAGGGTCTTGAAAAGAATTTACTAAACAATAAATGTACAGGACATTTGTTGGAAGTAGTACAGTACGTGCCTTCATGGAGGTCTTCTGAGTTATCTACCCAAACGCGAATTAATTAGCAACATTTTATTTTTGAAATCTGTTGGCTGTTGCATACTTGCAAACTTACTTTTTTATAGTCTACTAATCTTTATACCCAAGGACTTCTCAATACATTCGTGGTGCTCGTGCCCGCACGTTAGTGTATGCGATTACGCCATTGATAAACGAGCATAAGTCTGATTGGCAAAATGAATTGGATGACGAAGTCACGTTAACTTCCAGCACCTTTAGCGTTTTTGATGTGGTGATTTGTTGCGCAATTCAAAATGTCAGCGTGCACATTGAACACTAACACTGACGTAACATACACCCGGTTGACGTAGATTGAGGACGAATCTCATTTGGCTTCTCATTAGCCATGTTCAGGGTTACTGCATACCCCACTGGTAGCAATGGACTTAATTCATGGTTGCAGAATGTAACCTCAAGAAGGTCTTGAAGGTAGGTTGGCAGCATGCCTAGATGTAGTTTCCCTGACTTTTCTATCAGTTTGCTGTGAATGCCTAATATTACCCGTCTTAAAAAGTCTTACGTGTTATGTTCCAGACATGTCCTCTGGAGGACAGACATGTCCATTCTGTGGGAAACCCTTCAAGAGGCTGCAGACCCACCTGCCCCACTGCAAAATGGCTCCTGTCTCCCTGGGAATGATGAACACCAAGACACCACCTTTCCAACAGGAAGTTATGACCAACAGGAACAAACAAAAGATCTCTGTGTCATCACCAGTATCCCGACCACTGATGTCAACGGTGCCGGAAACAACCACAAACAGAAGAGTGAAATCATTACAAACATTCGCATCAACAAGTACTCCTGAATCAAAGCAAATGAGCAGGACATCACCCCCACCACCATCATCATCGTCACTGGCAACGTCAAAATCATCTTTAACTACAACCAAGAGTAAGAAACTGAAGCTGGTTGATCAAATCAAGATGGCTGCCCTCTCCTCTTCTCTCTCTTCCTCTCCTTCACAACCTGCCACGGTTTCTAAACACAACAAAAAGAGCCTCCGGGCCTTGATTGAGGCAGCGAGGTTGAGCCCAGTTCCAGCAGCAGGAAAAGGAATTAAATCTATCTCACTAGAGCCGCCCTCAGAGTTTACTCCAACCAATAAGGTGGTAGACCCCGTGACCTTGGGAACACCAGCCCCTACTGGGGGCAACAGTAGCAGGCCCACAGTCTCCAATTTAGACCACACTGCTATTTTCTCCACAGACCACAGATCGGCAGGAGTCCTGTTGAAGAAGAGCTCCCGAAGAGAGAAGGCGGGACCAAAACAGCAGACAACCAAAGCCGAATCTCTTTCTCTGGATCCTTTTCCAGGGATCCTGGGGAGGGAGGCAGTGGGTGAACAGAGTGGTGTCAGACCCAATGGGAGAGTCAACTTCTGGGAGGACCTGGCGCTGGAGGGGAGCAGAGAGGACTTATCAGGGAAGGACAAGAGCACAGGGGTCCCACCAGGAAGAGATAGGTTTGAGACACTGGGAAGTGTCACACCTTTTTCTCTGGAGCAGAGACACCACAGCAGCTTGGGAAGTGACACTGATCCTGGTCGTCCGTCTTGCAAGGCAGCCACGTTGGGACAGATTCAAACTACTGTCCCAAGCCCTGGAATTGTACCCGGAATGACCCCAACCAGAGAACAAGGCACAATCACAACCTCTGTCCTCAGTCACGACAGTCAGCGGTCTAAGCGATTAGATGCCGGAGCAATGGAGTTCACCAGTAGTCTTGTCTCGGCTAAAGGGCTGTTGCAGAACAGAAAAGGCAGTTCCAAGAAAACAGCCAAGTCCAAAGAGACCTCTTCAATCCTAACCCAGTATGGGGGTTTCCCTCTGGCGAAACCCACCTCTTCTCTCTCACCCAATGGCTCTCTCCCATCCCCTCCTCTCTCTTCTCCTCCATCCTCCCTCGCTGCCGTCTCTTTAAGGACCATGGTCAATATGAAGCAGATCACTGCCACAGCTCGGGTAGACCATTCCTCTGTCACTGATCACACGCCAGGAAGGGCTACCCCCCATGTTCCTCGCCCTTTCCCTCCTGCAACCTTGCCCGTGGCAAAAGCCAATCCCAGACTGATGCTGGAACCGCCATGGCTTGAAAGTAGCATACCGCCCACAACTTATCTAACGTTTCGGGGTTAGTGGATGCCTACAAGACTGTGATGCAATTGTATGGGTCTTCTAATTATATCGGGCTACATTCATGTGTGCGTTCTATTGAGAGTGTATGTGGGTGTGTTGCAGGTGCACTTGCAGAGCGGAGTCTAGGCCAGGTGACTCTCAGAGAGCTGCCAGACTGGTTGGCCCTCAAAACCCCCGGCAGCCCCAGAGAGGGCTTTGAGATTCTGCAAAGAGGTAACAGTTGAACACACTTAAACACATTCCTAAGTATGAAAAACACTGTCTTAATTACATAGCCAGGTAACCAGCTAGATAACCCTTAGTTACTGGGTGTGTGTAGGTTGGCAGTGGTATTACAGGAGGTACATAGACGTGAGGAGAGCAGGAGTGGGAGGAGTGGCCATGCTGTTGGCCGGATACTGCATCCTCAGCTACGTTTGGAGTTACCCCCATATAAGTAAGGGTTTGGTCCTTTTATTTCAACTGTGTGATGTGTAAACAAATATAGTAGCTTATCCAGCCGCCAGGTGGTTTGGCAGTAATGCATTGTCATGGTGTCTCTGGTAGAGCGAGACCGCTGGAGGAGGTACCACTGAGGTCTACGGACAGTCACAACGGCCCTGTGGAATGGAGAAGGTTTCTGTACAGGGATGGGGATATGGTCCTGATAACCCAGTCTCTTTTGGCAGGCTCTCTAATATTGACCATGGATTAGTCTTTCAGCAGCATGTTTTTTTTTTCTTTTTTTCTTTTGCTGGAATGAGGACTTCATAATGTTATTGAATAGTGTAAGAAAGTTAACTGCTTGAAAAAACATACCAATATGCAACAGAAGGTGTTCAAATGAATGCTTGGCATAAAACTAATTTATTCAATATTAATTTACATGATTTTGTCAATTGAGCAAACGTTGTGTGGTGAGATCTGAGTCCAAATATGCCATACACTACTAACAAGTTAACAGTATCGGCTATTGTCAATCCCATGAAATGAAGGCATGGTTAGTGTTAAAAAAAATAATATGGAAGGTTAACACTTCGGTTAACTCTTTTCATTTCATTATTTATTTGTATTGCCAAACACATAGTTTATTATCTGAAGTGCTTATGGCTTTATGTTTATTACATGGACATTTTGAGGTAAGAGTTTTGCTGTGACCCTGCACATTACAAGTGGGTTGTAAAAGAGCAAATATTGTACTGTGAATCTGCTGTAATAATCCACTAGGTGTCACTGTTGGATCGCGGCTGAATGGGGATTTTGTAGGTTGATAATGCCAGAAAAGTTTGAGGAAGTTAGCCTAATCAGAATTCTGACCTGTTCCATCGCAGTATGTTAGGAATGCATATTTCAGACGCTAATTAATCAGACAGGACAAGTCTTTGAATGTTTTCAAAAATGAATTTATTATTGATTCTCTTTGCTGTTGTAGTGAACACACATTAGCTACAAATGAAGAACTGACAGTATTTTTGTAACAACTTCTCCCCAAACACTTCATAGCCAACATAATAAAAAATAACCTCCATTCTCTCACATTTTTACATTCTTTTTTTTTTCCTTACAAAAATTATAAATATTTTGTGTTTCACCTTTTCCTTTTTTTATTACAAAAAAACCTATACAAATCAATCTGAAAGTGAGACATAACAGTAAG
The DNA here is from genome assembly GCA_036023535.2 of Galaxias brevipinnis. Lineage (NCBI taxonomy): Eukaryota > Metazoa > Chordata > Actinopteri > Galaxiiformes > Galaxiidae > Galaxias > Galaxias brevipinnis. Next base: position 16,211 of record JAVQIZ010225305.1, on the reverse strand, counting down.
GGCTGAAATACAAATAAAAACCTCCCAACTCTCAATTGAACAAGGGAAAATACATGAAATTATTATCAAGTCAACAAATACAACTTCATATGCATGTTCTACCAACGCAATCCTAGTCCCTAGCCTGGGATGCATATGTGGAGTCATGTCCTTGGCTTGCCTAAAATGACATGGATGCAAGAGCGGCACCAGCCAATGGTTAAATCTTACCTTATTCACTTATCTAGTGCACTAGCATCAAGCTCTGGGTATTGTCCTAAATAAAGAAAACAGTAGCCATTTCAGACACAGCCAGAGAGCAGGATTTTTAGAACAGCAGATAAAAAGCTGAGGCTAAGATACAATTGGGTGGAACAGCCATTGGCACTGAAAAACACTAAAGAAAAGACGATAGATGTGTTCCTTTTCTCTATATACATAGAAAGGCCTTCAGTCTGCTCCATCAATCTATTCGAGAGCATTGTGTACACAAACAAAGCTTCACATAGAGCAGCCTTGTCCAGAATCCACCCCATATCCCCTAAATGAAATTACAGAAATTGGACATGTTTAAGGTGGGAAACTATGTCTGGGTAAAGTGAAATCTGAGCTATAATCTGATTTGTACACATCGAAGAGATATGGGGACTAGACATCCAGACAGTGGCACACTCCCTCCAACTGATTTTGGTTCAACTGCTGAGGAGGAAAAGCGTACAGAAGTAAGATTATTAAAAGGAAGGGAAAGAGCCATCTGAATCCTGGGGTCAAACCCAAATGATCACGCAAACCAGCATTTGAGAACACACATACTCCCGCATATGCATGTAGATTAACACACACACACACACACGCTAGCTCACGTTTGAAAGTTACAATGCATACGTACACCAACACATACCTGTATGCAGAAGACGGACAAACATGTCTACAATCTATGACCATCCAGGGTTATTCCATCACATGACACCATTGTCTTCCTTGAAACATATTTAGAACACACATTACTGATGGCAGAATCGGATGTTAAAAACGTCATTTAAAAAAAAAAATTGAAGAAAATAAAATCTTAATAAAAAAAAGATAAGATAAACATACTTTCCTCAATCTGAGGATTTACACTGACCCCCCTGACACAATGTGTGTGTGTGTGTGAGAGAGAGAGAGAGAGACAGAGTGACTGGGTTGGGGTTCACATACCTTTAAGGTACAAAAGAAAAAGGAAATGTGCCAAATAAGACGTAAAGGACAGAATTGTATATATATATATATTTTTTAAATATTGTTTTGTAGTGAAACAAGCCACTGTGTTTGGGAACTGGACTACTGAGACTGGTCACTGGAGACATATTTGCTGCCGACTTAGGTTGCATTCCTGAGCCTCCCATAATGCCCAAACTGGTCGCCACTAAGTTCCTCACGTCAGGTCATGTGTTTCGTTCCACACTACTTTGAAAAGATTGGATCTAAATGGCAGGCTTCTGTAAAATCTGTGTTTTAGAAAAAACACACTATGAAAGCTTGGTCTTAGTCCCTGTTGCAGAGCCAACTCTGACTGACTGTAAAAATGTGTGTGTGGGTCTGTGTGTATCTGTGCACTGTTTATTACCAAGTGCAAAAGCAAAAGGAGATTTTTTTTTTTTAACAAGGCTTCTTCGTGTAAACGTTTAAAAAGACAACATAGAATTTCTCAGGCACAGCGTCGTCTTCATCTTCCTCCTCTACCTTCTATAGGTATTCAGCATAGCTTCTGCGTTGATGGGCTTGCAGACGATGTGTGTGAAGAGAGGATTACCTTTGTTTTATCTTTGTCTGAAGTGTTCGATTCTGAACACGACTCGAAAGTCATTACGTCGTTACGTTGATCGTTAGACGAGTATAAATACGTTTCCCTTCAATGGGCCAGGTCAATTTGACCCCACATTGCACAAATATAATAGTTTCCTTTCAAATCACTAAGTGCCTTGGGGCCAATTGGAACCATCATTAGACACATATACTACCTACAGTATAGGATGTCAAAGAGGTCTGCCTCTCCAATGTTAGAGATGTGAGCCCCTGTTCACACAGCTGGATGTAAAACAGGGTTCGACAAGAAGTGAGTGACAAAAAAAAAAAAGAACAACAGTGGAAGAAAAGAACAACATAAAAACCATGGCTGGTGGAAATTGGGAGCCATCCGGAGCGACAGAAAGACGGCACATCAGTCTAGCATTCCAGAATGCTGTTAACAGCCGCCTCTAGGACAGAGTCTGTGTCGGTGGGTGGGGGCGAGGCGAGCTCAGGAGGGAGGTGGGGCTGGGTGGGGTTGGAGGACAGGTGGTGGTGGTGGGACACCTGATAGTGCACCTGCCCGCCCGCCGTCGCTGAGGACGACGAGAGGTTACCGTGGTGAAAGTTGCTGGCGGCGTTGAAGCTGTTGTTGCTAGCGTTGTTAGCAGCGTAGCATTGCTGGTTCCTCTTCAGCTCCAGGATGCTCTTAGAAGGGGTTTCTACGCGGTGAAGAGGGAGAGCACCTACCCCACCCCCTCCCGGGTCTCTGGACCCGGGTTGGGAGTCCGTCCTGTAGGGCAACTCTGTGGAGCCGAGCTCCGCTGTCCTCCAACTTTGGCTGGGCAGGAAAGGAGAAGCAAAAGGGTCTGGGCCAGGATTCGACTTCACCCCACAGCAGAAATCCTCCAGGAAACCATCTAAAGAGTGAAGGGCAGATTTGAATATTTTTGTCTTTCTTAAGAAGGAATTAAGAGTGTCAGTAGGAATTAAATAATGATCTGTGTTTTTTGTATGGTGTGTTGGTTCCTTACCCGGGTCTACAAGCACCATGCGTTTGTCCTGCGTCAGGTTGCTGCGCTCCTCTTGGTTGAACGTTCTGTCAATCATCACCATTTCTGAAGAGGGGCTAGAGCGCTGGAGAAAGAGAGACAGACAGAGAGGAGGGCCATCTTGTTAAGAAACCTTTCTGCTCCGTGGTGGTGGTGGTGGTGTGTAAGTGTGTGAGTGTGTGTGTGTGTGTGTGTAGTGGTGGTAGTGTGTGCCTGGCTCACCTCCGCCTCTACCATAAGTAGCCGTCTGTATTTGTTCACCATGGCCTGGGTTCTCAACAGCACTTGGGTGGCAACAGACTCAAATTCCTCATCCACTGTTAGTAAAAATACATGCAAAAACAATGTTAAATGTATCTTTGTTGGAAGACTGCAGTGCTGTCACTACCAGTGTGAAGAGATGAATTCCTGCAAGGGCCTGCCATACAGGCTGAATGACACACACACATACCGTACAAACAGTTAAAACGCCTGTGCCACGCAGGGTGTTGTGTGGCCAGGGTTTCAGGACGTCAAGTCCTAAACATTTACCTTGAGCAAACTCTTCCTGGCTGGGCGGAGCTCCGTGAAAAACATGAAAGGGGAGGAGTCTTTGCAGTGCATCGTCAAATGAGGTGAAGCGGGTAAAATCTGGGGACAGAACTCCAGTGTGATCCTTTCTCAACTGCTGAAGTACCCTGAAGAGAGAGAATCAAGAAGCATGAAACTAAACAGAACAATGAGTCAACAACTGCTGCCACAAAAACCTTAACAAAACACACATATATAAATATATCCACACACAAACACACACACACGCAGTGTAATCAACTCACATTCCTCCTCTAGTGAGCTGCTGAAGGGCCGGCCTCTTCTGTGCACTGACCTGAGATGGAGAATTACCGATACCATCATTATTAAATGTATTAAACATATATAACACCAACATAAGCTTCTTAAATTCACACACATAGCGTCCATTAATAAAACTGTACATTACCTGCGCATTTAGTGTTGAGTCTTGACTGGACATAACTACAAAAAGACACAAACATTAGGATCCAAAAATAATTACCTATATTCATTCAACAACCAATGCAGATGGCTTGATACAAAAAAACACCACGGTCATACACATACCTTTGTTGCCTAGGAGATTTACAAGCTGTGCCTGGCGGCCATCTTGTTTAAGGGCAGGTGATGAAGAATCCTGAGGGAGAAATGGAGGTGAAATTATTAGAACAAGCTAGAATTCCAGCTCATAAACTGAATTGCTTCAACGAAATGGAGACAGAACCGAAAGCCTGAAGTTAGAAATCAAACAATACTATTGTTTCTACTATACCTGGGTGTAGTCCTGCTCCTGTGAAGCTGTGGCGGACCCAGGGACAGGGGATACAGAGCTGCTGTTCTGACTCTGAGTGACCAGGAGGCGGTGTACGTGGCCACCACCAGCCAACTGACCCCGTCCTCCGACCCCTGCTGGACCAACTAGAGTCAGGCGGCCCGGAGTGGTACACGTCTGGACAGTGGTGGTACTTGTCCCAGGAAACCCCGACCACGTTTGAGACAAGGCTCCTCCTACCTGTCCTCCACTCACCACACCCTGGTTCACTATTAGCTGACCCCCAGCCGTGGCAGTGAAGTTCTGCCCGGAAACAAGCTGTACTGTGTTCTGATTGGATAGCATGGGGTTTGAGCCTGGTTCTGCAGGGCCATTGTGGATTGTAGTGGCAGGGGTGATTGATAAAGAGCTGGGCAACAAGTACTGCCCCGCAGGCAGGTTGGTCTGCCCCTGAGTTTGCTGCTGAGCAAGAGGTGAATGCACTACAATGGAGCCATTGGTTGTGTATTGCCCCCCAGTTGCAGTGTTAGAGTTAACCACATTAGCCATGGTATAAACAGTCTGAGCCCCCGCTTGGAGGGGTTTAGGCTGGATAGGTCGGACCAGAGTCTGGGTTCCTCCAGGACCTCTCTGGATGATGATATTCTGAAGAGGAATGTTCTTGAATGGCAGGCCCATCTGACCAGGGGTAGGAGCAAACACCTGACCCCCTGCTGCTGCCCCTGGTGCTCCGACGTTCCCCCCAGGCCTCAGCAGGATCTGAGGGGTTCTCTCCAGGTTGCTCAGGGTCATCACCCCTCCACCACCTCCGAATGATCCCAATACCTGGATGTGCTGGGCCGAACCATTGGGAAGCTGGGATATCCCCTGCAGGAATTGGCCCCCGGGGAAAGCCGTGGTGGCCGTGGTGACCACTCCTGCCCCTCCACCATAGCCCCCAGAGACCAGCTGGGTGGGAAAGGAGGCAGGAGTCTGGACCGGTACAGGAGCCGGCTGGGAATCCAGCAAAGCCTCCTGGGCCAGAGTCTGCTCTGTGATGTCCGCTTCCATGAGGGACTTTTGCAAGATGTCAAAGGGTTGGTCCTCTCCTCCCAAGTCCTCACCCCCAGGGGAGCTCCCCCCCTCCAGCTCATCCTCAATGAATGAGAGGCTACTGGAGAGCTGGAGGCCTGCACTGGCTGAATCCTCACCAAATTCACCCAGGGAGGAAGAGCCATCTTTAAGGCCGGGGTTAGAGCTGGCCTAAAAGAAGGAAATGGAAAGTCAGGGAGAGATAGAAGGAAACAAATCAGTAGAATAAATGGCATCCAACTGATGACAGAAGACCATCATGGGCCAAATGTGACCTAATACTGAATGTGATCTGGTTTATGGTCACAAAGTCAGCAAGTAACTAAAGGTGTACTCACTGTGTTGCCAGAGAAAAATGAACCATCTGACCCATAAGCTGCATTTGTCACGTCATCCTCCTCAATCTGCAGAGCATGAGTCAACCGTATAACTAACATAAAATTCAGTGTACTGGCAAATGTGCTAAATGTAATGCTGAGGACAAAAAAAAACACTTGCTGTTGAACACATCTTGATAGAATTTTAATGGCAGCCGAGCCGCACTTACAGACTTGGAGCCATGGAGATAGTCATTCAACGCCTCAACATCTCTGTGAGGAAAAAAGAATGAAGACAAAAGTAACAGGTGAAAACCCAAAAAGCTAGTGAGAGCTATGGGCCAAAGTTCTTTCACTAATGAAAAGCTACTCTTTTGCCTTTTTATGGCAATAATATAATATTACCATTAGACCAACAAAACCACAGCCAAGTAAATGTGTTGACAAGTTCATCTTGAGTGATACATACACTGATAATTAGCTTTAAGTCAGTAGAGACGAACACATTTTATTTGCATTTGAAATAATAAAACCTAATGTAACGTGTTGTTTACCCTATAATATCCAGAAGACGGCGATCGTCCTCATCATCCATGACACCTAAGACCAGATGGAAGAATATTAATAGTGGTAAGAAAACAAGGCAGATAATTAAAGATATGAAATTCTACAACTGACAGACTTTGTTATTATATTTTAGATATTGTGGATATAAGATCTTGAACAGTAACAGTGCGAGTATGAATGACATATAGAATGTGATGCTTGGAAAGATTTCTACTGAATATTAGCTTACTTTATCTGCATACCAACATGTGGGGTGGTGACAGTTCTGACACATTCACTCACAGCTTTCAGGCTGAGAACAATGAATCATTTAGCATTTCTTATTTCCTGTAATTGGTAAATAAGGTGGGGACAGGGAAGGAGAGAGAGAGAGAGAGAGAAGGGTTAAAAACAGTGATACTCCAAGTGCAGCTTGGCTTCTATCTCCTCCTACAGACACTAATGCCTGACAGAGCAGTTCCCTCCCACCACCCTCCATTGCTGTTCTGTACATTGGTCACCTCTCCTGTCAACTCAACTAGCATAGAATGAAGATGTTCATTGGTGTGGACAGAACTCCACCCCATTCATTTTATCACATAAAAGTTAGTTTTTTTTTTAGAATCCACATTTTAAAAGACAAGCTGTGGATCATTGCCAAGTGTCTCTCTCTCTCTCTCACACAAACATACAATGTTTTAGAAAAAGTAAAACAAAACAATACAAGAAACGCGAAGAGTAATATAATTGTGTTTAGCATCTCTTTGTGCCATAGAAGTAATGAACGATCCACTAGTCTTGGTGTGGAAGTGAAAATATATAATAATAATAATAATAATAATAATAATAATCATAATAATAGGGGTTTGATCATGTTTAGGGATGTGTGATAACTCCTTTTGTATTACCCTGCATTGTGTCAAATTCAGGCAAGGAGTCACCTGCAGTTTGTGAGAAAAGAAAGTGGTGCAAATACGTTGGCTCAGTAATTGTACTGTACTGGTTTGTCACAAAATGGCCGTTATAGGTTGTCTTTGCAGATAGCGAATCCAGCCACCATCTTTGATTCAGCGAGAACAAAGAACACTGACGGTGCTGAACTCAACTTGGCCGGATAAAATGTTAAACAATTTCAATGGATTTAATAGATTAACGTTACTGAATGCCCCAAAAAAATTTTATGCGAATCAACATTTACGTAACAGTCAGGCTAGAAGCTCTCAGATGCAACCCTCCTTAGATTTGTCAGTTTTAACTTGTAAAAGGGGATGGGTGGTGATGATAACATTCTTGTTAACCCTCATTCTAAAAAATAAAAATGAAACCAAACAATCATCTCAGTTCGATGTTTTATTATGCAAAATGTGAAGAATGGCCGTATAGGATGTGTAGAAATAGATTACTCATTTCAAATGCCAATGTTGTACGTCTTTACTCATACTATTTGAAGGCAATATGTGTAAATCCGTCTAAGTGACCGAAAGAAATACTTCCAACAAATTAACGTTATACTCTTGATAGACAAACAAAATACAGTCAGGTCCGCACATAACCTTGTACGGCCCTAAAATGGGTTTAATATGTGCATATACGCTTCTATAATATTTCCCTTCGACGTCAGTTAAATAAAAAATAAACAATTTAGGCTGCACTATCGTAAAATCACCAGGAAATATTGACACCAAAAGGAAATTCACACAAAAAGAACGTTGCAGTTTGCCATTAGACCAACCAGCTAACGTTAGCAAGCTAGCATTATGTTCGTTTCGCTAGTCTTAGTTATGTTGTAGACAGCATTGCTCGGACAGCCAGTAAATGTACAGCTTGCGATTTTTTAAGTCCAAAAATAGACTGAATCGACAGAATGATAATCGCATTCGAGCAGCACAAAAAGCCTGTCCTCCAGCCCCTACTAGCTGGTCGTCACTGACGTGCTCTCTTGATTGGGAGGCTTTCATTTGTCTTCTATTTTAGCGCATCTGCCAGCATGCAAAACGTCACTTTTCTCTCGATTTGCTGAACAGACTTGTTTCAATCGTGGTTTTAGCGTGAGCAGTGTCTTCGACCAGCGGCGATTCAAGCTTGAAACACTACAACATTTTTACAGCTAACATCGGCCTGTCAAGGTTAGCTAGCAAAGCTGCCATAGCCTATTTCGAAAACGTCGAGTGGAATTCGTCGACACTGCAAACAAACTACACTGTGTCGATCCATAAATATTTATTTCGATTAGCATAACATACAGACTTCTGAAAAGAGGCAAACCCTTACTCCTGTCTCACTCTTCTTGAAACCCAATATCTCCATTTGGCAACTTTTAATTTGCTCCCCCCTCCTTCTCCTCCTCCTCCTTCTCCCTCTCCCACTCATATATTTTTCTCGCTGTCTCTGTTCTGTCTCAGATAGATTTTTCTCTCCGCTGAAACTCTCTTCCCTCCCTGAAGGAAGGGAGGAAGGAGGTTGTGTGTGTTTTTTCCTTGAAATTTTTATCACAAAATTATAATACACTCAAAGGGAAACTCACCGTCATGAAAAAGCAGTGCCTTGTCAACGGGGTTTCCTCGCCATCACCGCACGGGTGATTGGGGTAGTGCACACAAGGCAACGTAGAGCATCGTCCAGTTATTTTATTTACATTACATGGGATACTTTTCCTGGCCAAAAATAATACTTTGGCAATACAATTCCTTAGTGCAATATGCATGTCTGTTTTTAAAACGAATGCAATTTAAAATGTCTTTACTTTTTTAGTTTAAGATGAATTGACTGAACTTGGCCCTTTACAAACGGTAGGGGGCGGTTCTCTAATCGATGCCACACCCTGAATGATGTCGCACATTGCACAGGTATGAAATACAAACCAGTATTGCTCTTCTGACCGGTGCCGTCTAAACTATTCATTAAATAATGCAATTGTTGTTAATTGACACGTTTTTGCGGAACACATGCCATTCGTATTATGTCTAGTTGGTTTTCTTTTCCCCTATTTTTTTATTACTTTCATAATAAAATGTTAGGCTAGTAATTGTGTTTGTGTGTGTGTGTGTGTGTGTGTGTGTGTGTGTGTGTGTGTTTAAGTGAGAGAGAGCGGAGATTATTTAAATAATTTGAGGATAATACACAGTAATGTATCGTGGTAAACTGAAGTACTTGTGAACAGCCTGTAAATCATACAAAATAGGCAGGTCCTCGTATTTGACTTTTTTTCCTAACCATTGACACGAAAGCATGGTAATGAGGTAAAACTGTCGCTCCAATCAGAACCGAGATTGTTGCCAGGTGCCATTTTTACTTCCGCACAAAGCAACGCGATCTTCATAAACAACATTACAGTGCAATATGGATGCAAGTACCGCTAAAGAAAACGGAGACTTTGCTGTTAGTGATAAACTGCAAGTTCCAGAGAGACTGTTGAAGCGCCATCAGGCGAGACTTGAAGATGTTGAGCGGAAAAAAGAGGCCAAAGAGAGTCAGACTGTCTCGGAGGAGAAGACATCATTTTTCCGGAGCAATTTCAATAACGAGTGCGCATCAATCGAAGCTCTTCTATCCGAATGTACTGGTGCTGACAGTGCACTAGTCATTCAAACGTTGGAAGAGGTAACAACGAAAACCCAACTTCTCCAAAAGTTTCTGAATGACAGCACGATGTTCCTCACGCCACATCAGTTGAAACTGGCCCAAGCATCAATTCAAAAAATTCAAACTATGCTATCTGAGAAAAGAGAAGAGGCCCTTCCCAAAAAGAAATTTGCCTTCCGTTCGCGCAATAATCCTAAATCAACGGTACCCGCCGATGATATTCCCTCTTGTGCAACCCCTGGTGTTTCTGAAGGTACTAAAGTAGACGGTTTTGTTAACCCAGAGCAGTGTGGGTTCTCCCATGCTGATTCTATTGTTCTCACCAAGCCAGCTGAGGAGATCCTGAAACAGGATGTTCTGCTGACTCACCTCACCAATTGCAAAGTGCGGCTCTATGGTTCTCCCAGCACCCTACACATCAAGCATGTCAGTGACTGTGAGATCCTGTGTGGGCCTGTGTCTAGTTCAGTTTTTGTTGACCACTGTACGAACAGCACCCTAGTTTTCCCCTGCCAACAGCTGCGGACTCATAACACCACCAACACAAAGGTGTACCTTCATGTCACCAGCCGAGCTATCATAGAGGACTGCCAGGGAATCAGTTTTGCTCCCTTTTCATGGTCTTACCCCAACCTGGATTCAGACTTTAGTGTGTCTGGCCTGGACCAGAAAAGAAACAACTGGACCCAGGTGGATGACTTTAATTGGCTGTCCTCTGGAACACCCTCTCCCAACTGGACCGTCATTCCAGAACCTGACCGAAGAATCTGTTGGGACCTATAAGAATGCCAAGTCCCAACAATTCAAACAAACAAATTAATAGAGCTCATTACTTATTAATATTGCACACACCACTTGTCTGCCATGCAGTCTTTAAAACAAGTTCTGGCCTTTCTTGAGTTTAATTATTTGATTCTAGAACGTGTTATACAAATGCTTTATTCTATTAAAACACTGACAGTTATGCTTGAATTAACCACTAATGTCCCAGTGTTTCCACCAAGTGTGGGACTTAATTTCAACTAACACATTCGATTTTCAATGATGTATAATTTGAAACAGCGTCATAAGAGAATATTTCTATACAACTGTAGATTAAAACAAGCATGAAAGTTGAGTTTAAATGTTAATAAAAGCAGAGCAGTTATGTGTTTAACATTTGAAGAGAATATAGAACAAATGATAGAATTTGACTGCAAGAGTGAGTTCAGGCTTGTTTTGAGGAGGACAAAAATTGATAGGAAAATAAAATAACATTTCGCCAACCATACATTTATTGTTTAACCTAAGTATTGAATTCTGCAAGATGTAAAAATTTGACGTTTTGAGTAATGCAAATAAACTGTTGAATCAAAACTTTAAAAACTGCTACTGGTCCTGTATTTTTGAAGGGAAGAATATATATGAGCGTGCACAAAAACAGGCTTTTTGACTACCACATTTAATGTGGATTTTGGCAAGTAGTACAGGTGGACCTAGCTGGATCATTACCGGGAGAAGTTATTTGCATGTTTCAGTGTGTCTTGTGTGTGTCTTCAGGTAGATCTAGTTTTCCTTTCTTTGACCGGTTTAGAGGTGTTTAATGGAACCATTACAGTGTGTGTTTATCCTAAGGACCCTTTTTTGTGAATGGACATAGTGGTTTTATAGCTCCAGCTTTCTATGCTTGGTTGAAAATAATCGTTAACTGACCCCTTTACCCACCACTAGTGCTTTTGATCAGGGCAATAGTGACCACGTGGTCATTCAAACCAATTATGTTCCCTGGCAGCAGCTTACGACAGGGCTCATCTTATAGAGAGGGATTTCTGCAAATGGGATCAGGCTTCTTACAGGGGCTTAGCATGACGTACTGTAACCTGCCGTTTAATCATGAGAATCCCAAGCAATCTAACTCTTCTCACAAGGAAAGAGCAGCGCAATAGCCTTACCTGTGTGATCAGCCAGCTTTAGAGGGAAAACCTCGATAGGTCTGAAGTGAAAGTTAGAGGAAATATTAGATATATAGCCACTATGGGAATGGAGAGGGTATTGCGGGAATAGCTGCTCTCCTACTAGTGTCTTCACCTTTGCTCCTTCACTCAGGGATGGATTACAGTGCTCTCGCTGAATTGACTTTCGCGTCCTGCTGGACCAGCCAGAGGAGACCCTGATCACTGAGAGACAGAACTAAGGCTGTTGGTGGGGGCACGCAGTAGCCCACACAATTCACTAAGGGCCAAACCGTAGCAACCTATAGGAGCTATTCTTATTGAATTTCAATTCCCCTTTCATTTTTTAAGGACTCATTCCACGGTTAAAGAATGGCGTTGATGAAGGTCAAGTTTGATCTGAAAAGGCGAGTTAAGCTCGCCCAGGTTGTTTGGTTCATGTACTGGTTCTCTGTGATGGCCGGCGTGCTGGTCTTCAGCATGGGCCTCTTTTTCAAAATCGAGCTACGCAAGCGCTCTGAACTCATGGACAACAATGAGAGCCATTTTCTACCCAATCTGCTGATTATTGTGGGGCTGGTGGCCTGTGGTCTCAACGCATTGGGAGGCAAAATGTGCTACGACTCCCTGGATCCCGCCAAGTTTGCTAGTTGGAAACCAATGATGAAGCCCTTCCTGGTTTCATGTTTGTTTTTTAATGTCATACTGATTGTAGTGGCCCTTCTGTGTTTCATGATGAGAATCCCCTTACAGTTCACTCTGGCAGAGGGGCTGAAGAATGGTATGAAGTTTTACAAGGACACAGATACGCCTGGGCGCTGCTACATGAAGAGGACCTTGGACTTGATGCAGATGGAATTCCGTTGCTGTGGAAACAACAACTACAGGGACTGGTTTGAGATCCAATGGGTCAGCAACCGCTACCTGAACTTTGCCGCCAAAGAGGTCAAAGAGTGAGTGATTTAATCATCTGTAATCTACATATATATCATCATTTAAATCTAAACCTTTAGATTTACATGTTAGAATGCCTCGGTGATGAACGATGAAAGAGGATGAACCACAAGCACTGCTTGCTTTTAACTGTCAATGTACATGTCAATGCAATTCGATGTGATCTTTCTTTTGTTTGTTTCTCCAGTGTTTTTGTATGGTTGATAGGAATTTGTTATGCTTGGTGGGAGATCAACATAAGGGAATGTGAGGTCAATAAGAGCTAGTAAGCAAAGGGTCACTTATCTTTGTTGGGATTATAGGCTCACCTGATGGATCTGATTTGTAATGATAGTGAGTGTGGCTGTTGCTTAAAGTCGTTACTAGGCAGTTTTCTACAGGGTATTGTGGGAAGGGGCTTCAGCGACTCAGTGTGTGACAATAGGTGCTTAGGTCAAAAGGAGGGGCCAAGTCTTATTAGTGTGCAGTGATATGGTAAGAGTTTGCAGGGATTACAGTGGCTTTCTGTATGAGTGTTTACATTGGTGCTTCCAAAAATTTGTATTTTCTTGGTCTTAGTGTGTGTCGCTAAGGAATAGATTGTTGTGAAGGAAGCAAACAGTTGTCAGTGTAAGTGGTATAAGGTGCTTGAAAGAGTTCTGTTTGTTCTTAGTAGTTAATCTTCTTGGATCACATTTCCTCGTCCTTCCCGGCTTACTGTCTAGTACAATCAGTACGAGGCCTCGCAACACTTCAGGAATAGAGCTGTTCCGAGACAGACACTGATAGGCCTTGAAGTCCTGATTATTGACTACAGTAAACTAGAATGACATTGAACAATAATATAGTATAGTATAGTATAGCCATTAAGGTTGACTTTTAGGTGGGCATATTGGCAGATGTGAATAGCTAAAAACTACAACTATATCAAGATGTATCTACTTTATATAAAATATATACAATGGATGGTGTATTTATGCATCAGCGTTGTATGTAGATCACTCGTTTTTATCCCTGATCCTGTGCCACCACTGCTATTTAAATTGTCCTGCTAATGGCAGCAACAACTGACATCCTACTTAGACATACACATGAGTATGCCAAGAAACAAGGCAATGTTAAAAATAGGCACATTTGAAAAATTACCAATACCTATTTAAAACATCTTATTGATAGGTACTAACATTTTTAACACCAAAACCTTTGAACACACTCTGTATTTAAAAAACACCAGGACGTATAGAACACTTAATTACACTTGCACACCTTTAAAGTCACTTTATTTTATTTTAGATAAACAGATTCTTATACAAAATGGTATTACAACTTAAAACATTTGTTAACAGCTATGTGAGGGGGTATTTGTGAAGGCTTAATGGGGTTAATCTCATTCCCTCATTCATGATCTTTATCCCATTTGAGCTCTACTCTGTGCTATCCTACAAGATGCTCAATCTTTGATTTAAACTATAGATAACAATTTATCAATTGATCAACCACATAACATGTTGACCTCCGAAAATCCTCCGGGGGCACTACTAGGCTTTTAATGGAGTTTATTGCGTCATCACTGACCAAGTCCCACCATCTTTACGGACTCTTCAAAATGTATTGACATTCAGCTTAAAGGTGAACTATTCTTACATGTGATTAAACAAGGCAATATTATGTAGATTTTTTGTATGTTTTAGATTATTAGTATAAACTGTGGTAACTCTGACTCTGACACATGTCACTCCGACCATGAATGTTGTTGTTGCGGTGTTACCTTTCCCCCTCTTCTCTTCCTCCCTAGCCGCATTGGCAGCAATGTGGATGGCCAGTACCTGATGGACGGAGTCCCCTTCAGCTGCTGTAACCCCAGCTCCCCCAGGCCCTGCATCCAGGGACAGATGACCAACAACAGTGCCCACTACAGCTATGACCATTACACCGAGGAGCTCAACGTGTGGAAGCGTGGCTGCCGTGACGCCATGCTGTCTTACTACGGAGGCATGATGAATACCATCGGTGCCCTGGTGCTGCTGGTCACCATACTGGAGGTGACGAGGAAGCACACACACACACAGTCAGACAAAGACACACACACACACCTTTTTAGTCTTCTTGAATCAAAATCAGATACAGAATTGAATGGTCCAGTCATGCATAGGCTCGACCCAGTTAGCAATGTCATCAAGCCCTGCCCACCTGCCATCCTCCTTCATTTCCTCTGTCTGCACGCACCAACAGTCACCTTCAATTACTTCAATCTCAGATACATGCACCCTTAACACTTCCTGCCTCATTCCCAGGTTGACTAGTGCCACACCTGACCGTGTGTTGCCTGCCACACATGGTAATTTCTTCCTAATGGTATAGTTAATCCTAGACATACACTTGTCCCTACATCTTTTCTCAGCTCTTTCCTTGATGTCCACCTCCTGTATCACCAAGTCCACATAGATTGTCAGGTGCTCTTGTTCCACCCGGTGAAGGAGTTGGCTCAGTGTCTTGTTGTTGTTGTTGTTGTCTTCTTGTAGCGTCACCCGACTTAATCTCGCAACTTTCTCAATGTTCCCAGATATAATTACTGTACTTGTCCAAGTCCACGTAGGAGCACTTAGGCGACGAAAACAACTGGAGGAATCCTACGTCTAAAATAACCATGGTTATGCAAGTGTCTATGGGAACAAAAAGTGATGATGGAGGTGGAGTCAATGGTTATTGATGTGATGTGACTGATGTATTCCCTATTTTTAAGGTAATAGGTGATAATAATAATAATAATTATTAATTGATAATTAATAAAATGATACAAATTATTTTTATAATAATTATACGAAATATTTAAAGGTTTTGTGTACTTTTAAAATGATATTGGCAACTTGTCCAGGTGGTCTCTTAGCATATTTTAATGAATATCTTGGTGACGAATTAAGAGAATTCCAGTCTTTTTTAAATTCCTATTACTCTTTCCCATGAGAGTCTCTGTCACCTTTACCTTGGCGGGTAGTAGGCTGAAGACTAGGCTTAGGTTCACTTCCACGTCTGTTCTGACGTGGCATAATCTCACTGTCCATTGCAGATTGGTGTGATGGTGGGTTTGCAGTATGTGGACACATCCCTGTCTACCCTGACTAATCCAGAGGACCCAGAGAGTGAGAGCGAGGGCTACCTCCTGGAGAAGACTGTGAAAGAGACCTACACTGACATCATGGCCAAGATGAAGTCCATGGGCAAGGGTAACCAGGTGGAGGAGGGGGAGGAGGCACCAGTTGCTACGGTTAGCTGAACAAGCTCCTCCCATACAAACTGAGACCAATCCCGCCTGGGGATGAAAAGAGGGAGAGAAATGCAAGATGAACAACTCACCTTTTATAAGAGCACAAAACACAGGCATATAACACCCACACACACATTTGGTTTTCAGAAGGGACACAACTGACATGGACTAACAAACGGACTTCACTAATTATTTGAGGATGTATAGAGAAAAGTTACCCCGGAATGTTTAAAACCTATTCTTCACATCCTTATACACCTGCAGAAAACATACACTTTTGTTATACATATACATTCCTACTTTGTTTCA
Source organism: Galaxias brevipinnis (assembly GCA_036023535.2). NCBI lineage: Eukaryota > Metazoa > Chordata > Actinopteri > Galaxiiformes > Galaxiidae > Galaxias > Galaxias brevipinnis. The sequence continues at coordinate 132 of JAVQIZ010225305.1, read as the reverse complement.
ATACCATTTGAGTGATTTGCACTAGTTTTTCCCCCCAAAACATTCAGTGATCTTTTTTGTTTATTTCATGTTTTCCTAGACACATGTATATAACTGTATCACCATCACCCCCCCCCCCCCCCAAAAAAAAGA
>JAVQIZ010225291.1:0-10566 GCA_036023535.2 Galaxias brevipinnis | reverse complement strand
CCCCCCCCCCCCCCCCCCCCCCCCCCCCCCCCCCCCCCCCCCCCCCCCCCCCCCCCCAGCAGACGCATAGAAAAGTGGAGAGCGCCTCATCAACAATGAAAGAAGGTTTGTGTGTGTGTGTGTGGGCTGCATGGGTACTTAACCGTGAGGTTTTTCCTTCTCCTCCACTTCTCTCTGTTTACAACCCAACATGAGACTACTAACCAGCAGTGATACCCAGACGCCATTACAGAGCTGCTCAAACAAAAAAAAAACATGGCAGCTCATCCACCATTTAACAGCGAATGATAAAATAGCACAGAGCTTACGGCCAATTTGTTCCTCGGAGCAATCTCATTTGACACAATACATGCAGAGGGACCTACATGGCTACAGTTGTTAGGAGCCGTATTCATGCAAACCCAAATAAACAGACTCCGACAGACACGTACACACACACAGACACATATACACAGCTGCTGCTGCCCAAGCTGTCTGATCTGCTTTATCTCGGAACACAGCTGCAGAGGGAAATGCGCAAATGCATCTACCAAAAAAACAGATCTTGGTCCAAGGATTTGTGTGCATGCATGTGTGTGTATGCACATGCTCTGTGCCTTTGATTTTGTAACGCATCACTTACCAAAGATGTTGGTGGAATGTCCTTTTTTGGCGAGGGGTTTCAGCTCATTGTGTCCCCAGCCATACTGCCTGTAGCTGTCCCACGCATGCTTCATCATCTGCAACGGGAGGGCACAAACAGCACCAGGCTGGTCAGCAGGCTATATCAGGTGCAGACTAAACGCCGCATTCAAGTGGAAACTCTCAACAAAAACACCAAGAGATTTTTTGAAACGGCATAGACAGTTAAGCAAAGACTTGTTTTGTCTAGACAGTGTGCGGTAGACATTTCAGAGCAGTGAACTGACGTGCCATTACGTTTCTGTCTGGAGCATACGCTCGGTGAACTTGGGGCTACTGGCATGAGCTTGATGAACTAGCTCCACTGGCTTAGCACAATGACAGTGTAACTGCTAAGCAACGCTGATCTCTTTTACACTCCAGTTCTCCTTGTCTGTCGCGTGTCAAGAAATCTATCAAACGTAGGACAGCTACACAGACGTGACACAGTCGGACAATGTTACGGTGACTTTTGGTTGAACAGACAGATGGTTTCATTTTCTTAACGCAACGTGGTGAAAAATGTGTTCACTGGAGCTTGGCACTCATCCTTTTTTCTTTGGATTGTCTGACTGCAGCCAATGACTCCTTTGACCTACAAAGTCCAATCCACCTGAAGCCTTGTTCGCAGACGGAGGAAAAAAAAGGCACAAAAATTCATATCCTTTCAATGAACAAAGTCTTTTTTTTTCTCCTTTCCTTAGTGCAGACTTGGCAGAGATGAGAACAGAGGGCACGACACCTAACCCCTTTGATCTGGCAGCTGAATCTATGGGGAGAGACGTCCATGTGACAGCCCAAGACACTGCCCCTAGTCTGGGCATAACCTCTGTCTTACGCTCCCTTTCTAGGTCACTGGACAGCAGGTCTCTGAACAGCCCGAATCTCCCTCACAAGCACGGCTGGGTGGACATGCAAACCCTTTGTGTAAGTGTTTTGAAGTGTGTGTGTGTGTGTGTTTTTACACACAACTACACTGACAGCATTGTTCAACCACAGCTGCTCCCTTTCTACACTTTTCTCTTTGTTCTTTCCTCCATCTTTCTTTTTTCTCCCTCTCTTCTTCATATTTTCAGTCAAAGCGCTAGACATTTGTCTAGCCTAGTGGATAAATATACCGTGCCTGTATTCTTAACCTGACCTTTACAGACTAGCCGCAAGACATTGACTGGCTTTAGGAGTGAGAGCGGGGAACAATGAAAAAACAATGAGTATGAAATTGGGAGATGAGCCCTGTCACTGTTGATGCTGGAGAGAAGTGCCTCGGGGCCCTTAGGACGCCAAGCGTGGACTGCAGCGCTGGCTGAACAAAGAAAATGGAACATTTTGAGTCTTCTCTGTGACATGCTTTCCTGCGATTTTTCTTTGAATTGTCTATGGGAGAAAACAAACGGCGAAGACACTCCTACGGCCCTCTCATCATTTCCTCATATTTTCATCATTCCTGCCTAGCCCTGAAAGATCGGCGGGGCCCGAGAATACATTTCCTGAATTCTCCTCGTCTACGTGGTACTGTCTTGTCTTTATGCCAGGCTGTCCATCACAGATTCCTATTCCAGAATGTGAGGCCAAGATTTTCCTCCCATTCGCCAACTCCTGTTCTTCTTCTTTTGGAAGCAGGGAGGGAGCCAAACCAATAAAAATGAGGGCCAGGAGGTTTCATTGTGCTGTTGGCCTCGCAGCTTTCCGTGACGCAGTGAGCTCACACAGAGAGATTAGAATTCAAATTAACACACAACGGGACACAGACACTTCACCATTGGCTCGCTATGACACCGCCGTTTGGGGGCCTCCATCAAACGATGATTGGCTCACGCATACAATCTGCCGAGGACAGTGGTGCAGGATCTTTGGCTGTGTTGACAGAGAGTGAGTTTTTACAGAGCCCTGGTCATGCTAATTGGTTGTCACTTTGTAAACTGCTCTGACTGACAGCTAGGTTTTACGTTTAGTATTGGCCATCATTCAAAATCCTTTCAGCGTTGTGTAGTCTATAAATGGGGACTGCACAGAGCGATGTCCTCTTCGGCTCCTTGCCCAAGAGCTGTCCAACAGACGCGGCTAACTTCAATGACTCATCGTGTCTCAAATTGATAGTCCAGTTTGTTCTTGACATGCATGTGTCAGCTATGTAAATATCTGCTCTGTCACATGCACCTATGACTCTTTAAAAGACAGGGAGAGTCATATGGTTGGATCTGGCTCGGTCTGTTTTAGACATCTGCATTCTTGAACTAAGAAAAGATATCCACTAGTTTGGCTACAAGCAATCACATAACCTAATGAATTCAAGGTCTTAATTTCTTGCATGACCAGCTACTTCATTTCTCACTTAAAATGAAACTATACTAATAATGGAAACCAATGTAATATAATAATAATAATAATAATAATAATAACATACATAAACTTATAATTGAATGTGTGAGATGTGAGTCTGTTCAAGCCTTTCACAATCCCTCAAACAAATAAGAAACAAAATAAATGCACTGTAACAAATGTTAGGCTCCGTCGAGTGTGAAGCCGTGTTCATTTTGTGCTCTGCTGGCCCCCACTGCACTCTGTTCTTATTCCCAGCGACGGCAGGAGGCGGCGGCGGCGGCCTGCTCGACGGTTAGCAGCCACTCCAAAAGAACTACATCTGCTAGCCCACGAAGCACGGAGCTACAACAGCTTGTGGCAAGGGAACCGAGGGTGCGCGTGTTCAATGAGGCCCACGTTCAATTGCAGCGCAAAAATAACTAATTACAGCCCGTCCCTTTGTCACGATGCCTCCTCTCTGGTCGAACCGACAACGAGGGGTGGTGATTGGACTGGATCAGAAGGATGAAATACAAAACACTCACCCACCCCCAGTACTTCCATTATAGCCTGATTTGTGCAAGATTTACTCACGGGCATAGATCAGAAGGATGAAATACAAAACACTGACCACCCCCAGTACTTCCATTATAGCCTTATTTGTGCAAGATTTACACATGGGCAAAAAAAAAAACATTCAGATTTCAAATAAAAAAAATTAAGTGGTTACAGTAACTAAAATGGGAGCAGACGTGCGATTGACTTCAATCAACATGACCAAACCTCCGTGCTACTCGAGTCGGTCTAGCTATGGTCAGGCCTTGAGTTGACATTGCACCAAGCCCACACTCCAGCTTCTCATCACAGCACCCATGTCTTTCCTTTTTTCTTCTAGAAGCACATTATCTTGCGCGTGATATCTGCGTTGTCTGTGCATGGGAACAAGGTGACGTTAACCGTAAATCACGGCCATGCTATCCGAGTCCCGACAGTGCACTGGGACTGCTGGCGTGGCTCTGCGGATGGCGATTAAGAGTCTGTGGCGCCCCTCCTCATCTGAATGTGGCCACGTGTTGATATCGGCTCTGTAGATTTATTAATCGCGCCACATTATACGCTCGACCTTGACATTGAACGGTCTGGGCCCTGCAGTGGACCGAGTCTTATTAAGGTCGGAGTAGGGGAGGAGATTAAAAAGCCCTCCCACTCCACCCAGCCAACACTGAGGGTTGTCAAACACATGGGTCTAGCACACGACTTCGGGATTTAATGAGAATGGAAGTGTTTTCATTAATAAGACAGCTGTGAGAATGCTTGACAGAAGCCAAAGACAAATCATGGTGTATGTGTACACACACACACGTTAGAGGAAGGATATACTATTTCTGGAATTAATCTAGGCCTCCCTCTGAGGCTACCTTTCCCTTTCATAGGCTGTGAACTAGATGACTCCTGTGCTAAATATTGTTTGAATTTTGCGGGGGTTTGTGCGTGACGTTGCCCGTTTAAGGATGAGCAAGCTATCTTGACAGTCTGTCTGGATTGTCATTACCAATTCCTGTTTGCAGCATGTCAGACTGGCGTAGTGAAACAATAGTTTCTGCCAAAAGTCAGCCTGAATTAAAGTATCACTTTGAGAGGCCATGATGCGTGAAATAGAGGCAGGGAATTCAACAGGAAAGTTTGTGCTTGTAAACCGAAGGCTGAGGCAGACGCAACAATAACGGAAGAAACATCCGGACCTAAAACACAGTCTAAAGTAATAGGTTGTTTTCTGTCGAATCAAAGGCAGAAGGGGTACTGCCCCTGCAACGACCACTCCACCCCTTCCCTTCTAGAGTTTAATCCACCATCCGAGTGAAAACTACAATAAACAGAGAGGCTCCTACACTGGAGACTGAACTCTCCACTGTCCCTTAGATGAAGACATTATTTTCTCACTTGATTGCTTTGCTACACTCTCAGGGAGGCGTGAGGGTGACATCCTTTTAGAGTAAATCACTTCTCTTGGACGGCTTCCTGGAGAGGAGGCACGGCCGGAAGAGAGAAAGGCTGAGAGAGAAAGAGAGAGAAAGAGAGGGGGTAGGTGGGATGGAGGCACGGGGGAATGACAAAGAGGGATGCAGTAAGAGCATCTCTAAAAGGAAAGGCCTACTGCATTGGAGAGAAGTGGAAAGAGATTAAAAAAGGGGAGAGGGAGAGAGAGAGATTGAGAGAGAATTTGGGATGAGCCACAGGAGGGAGGGAGCGATAGATCGAGAGACCATTTGGAATGAGCCACCAGCCAGGTAAGTGATCCCAAAGTGACAGAGAGAACTTCCTTTGTCCGGACAGGCTCCTTCAGTGGCCACTGGAACCCCCCGGGGATCCTGGACACGTCTCAGTTAGCCCTAAAGCAGCACTTTGGCATCATAGCTCTCTGACAGCAGAGCACTGCTGGGAGGGGCGTGGGCCCACAGCACAGCCTTTATGTTCTGGGAACCTCTGTCTGCATGGGGGGGGCTCTGCTCTGCTCTAACCTCGGCAATGGCAGCCAAAATCCTGCCCAGCAGGAGTCCAACCCCACCCTGGTAAGAAGAGGTACAACCTGCCATCGGCCATTCCACCCTTCCACCGTTGGGAAGGGCCGGCCTGTGATTCATACCTCTAACCCACCGCGCCGCAGCCCCAGTCTCTGCCTGCCAAGAGGAATTCATAAATCCCTCCTTCTGAGTCGCTGGCCGAAGGGAAAGGGGCCATCGTTTCTGCCGGGCTGCCACTGCTGAAAAATCAGCTTTCCCAGGCAGAAGGGGACCGCCCGCTGACGGCCAGGCACTCTGGCAGTTTGGAAAGGTGCGAGGGGAGTTATGCGCTGCCCCGCGCGACCTCTGGAGTCACTTTGATTGATTTTAACACCACCCCCCCCCCACCATCACCGCCGCCTCCTCCCGCTAGCCGTCCAGCGGACGCAACCAATCCAGCTTAACGGACAGCCCGTTGGAAGATGCATGAGGGGAGTGGGAACGTGACATTAGATTTGCACCCCGCTGTAAATACATTCACAGCCTTCCGAGCCCAACGGGTGATAAATCCCCTTTAAAAGGAGACGGTAAAAGACTCCAGATAGGCTCCTTGCACAGGGCCCAAACAGATAACAGTGGGGAGATGGGGGATTGTTCATTGTAACATACAGCTCCCCAAAAGGAGCCATATTAAACGCTCCATGTTTCAGACTCACCGGTATTCTGCCTTGAGCACAAAGTGAGGGAGCCAGAAGCTCCAGCGTTAAATAATGGAACCGCGTCTGTGACTGAAATTAGACTTGAGAATTGATTAATAACACATAAAGAACTATAAAACTTTAATCGTTACACCTTAAGCACAAAACCCACCCTGGTTGTTTGCACATTAGAGGCACTAATGGCGCTATGGTTCCAAGGCAGCTCATGCATAAGGCGTGACCTTTTAGGAGACAAAGGAGGTGACAAGGACGTTGGAAGTGATTTGACACAATTATTGCTCGGTTATTATCGTTGTTGCCTAGTCTCGTTTCCTTATTCTTCTCTCGCACATTACTTTTGAGGTGAGAAGGGCTTTGCTTCTCCTTCTGCCTGACCTTGGCTCTTGAGCTACAGCCTGGCCTCCCTTCCATCTCTCGCCAAGCTGGGCATAGATAATGTTCAGCCACGCTCCTGGCACTGCACTGGTCCCCCTGCTGACCAGTACTCTCTCACCAGCCCCAGGGCCCCTCGTATCTCAGGCCAACACCGCACACAGTCCCAGCCACTCCTCTTGTCCTGACCTCTATGAAGAGAGACAGAAAGAGAGAGAGTGTGGCCAGAGAGAGAGAGAGAGAGAGAGAGAGAGAAAGAGAAAGAGAAAGAGAAAGAGAAAGAGAGAGAGAAAGAGAGAGACACTTTTCTTCAGCCTGCCAAGCCTGAGCACTTCCTAATGGAAGGCAGTGAGATGGCCTGGGAATAATAAAAAGACCAGCTAAATACTTAGAGACTCTCCCCAGGTTCAGGAAGAGTTCATACCACCTCTTTTCTGTAATGTCATAGAGAGTTTATTTGAAATCACATAAAAATTTCGGTTTGGTCTCTTTCTATAGCCCTACTGCTAATACTAACGGTTTGGTCTGTAATGTAAACTGATTTTAACAATGAACTCATTTAAAAATGTCAAAAAGCAGAATAACATAACAGGTACATCGAATGAGGGAGGGAATACGGAGGCGAAGAGAGAGAGACGGGGGACGGGGGTGTTAAGAGTTGGTGTGAATCATTGCAACATACAGCTTTCAGCGGAGTCTGAAAAAACACTTCAACAAAAGCGACAACAATAGTTGCACCCAATAACTACAAACTCACAGGACAGGAGGCACGCAAATGTACAAAGTTCATAAGTAAGCCAAAATAAGCCAGCCGAGACCTCACCAACCACCAACCCCACCAACATTACCCTCCTTTCTCTAACGTTAATCCACATGGGAGAAAGGATTTCCCCTCCTTTGCCTAATCTGTTGAAACACAAAGTCCTCATGCCACGGAGATCTTAGGTGAGCTATGGTGGCAGCAAGCTGAGGTGAGAGGGGCATGGTGACACCGTCTTGTTCTCCGTCAGCTCCCTTGTCACGTTCTCTCCGTCCACCGAGACCTAATCAAACCTAGCGTTGCACTTGCTAGGCGTAGCCGTCCATACTTTGGCCGGGTGCCTCGGCTACTTAGCTTGCGTGGCATGCCTCCTTCCATACCTCCGTGTCAGAGGTAAGCGTACACTGGCACTGAACACTTTTACGGAAGGATGGAGTGTCTAAACAAGTTCACATCCACATGATGCTAATGCATATTCAGCATTTCATTTACATTTACAGCCTCTTTTTAAAAATAGATCCATGACATCTAGACATACATTATTTATATGCATAAATTATCATGCATCATGGATGGGGGCCAGATTCCCAGCCTCCCTCCCTCCTTCTCTCTCTCACTCTCTCTCTCTCCCGATTAAGATATGAGATCATCTAGTGTTGGGGAATCTTCCCAGACAGTATGAGGAAAATTAAATCAAAGATGGATTTGCTAGGCTAGACAGAGAGAGGAGGCCCATGTTTGTAGAAAATAGAACAACATGCTGCGGGGAAAAGGATCTAATGTAGTTAATGTTGCATGAATTTCTACCATTTTGATGCACGGATAACGTTGCCGTGATTGCCCTTTATAGTTTAACACAGCGTGGTATGAAACTATTTTCTCACTGAGCAATGATCACTAGAAAAAAATAAATAAAAACATTTCATGAAAATAAGACTTGTTAGAGCTTGCAGTTTGGTGTGAGCAGCAAATCGCTTGGCATACAGCGGTACAGCTTGCAAGGCTGCTGGGTCATGGCAGAGGGCCATACTAACAGGGAGGCAGCACGAGTGTGCGTGGGGTGGAGGGAGGTGAAAAAGAAAGGTTTTTTAAAACGTGTCTGTGCCTACTCAATGAGACACTGATGTGCAGCATGAGAAATATTCTACTATATTATATTATAGTATATGAAGCAACTTTATTATATTAAAGTATATGGAACACTTGTAAATGGCAACACGTGTAGTGTACAGTATATCTGGTAGTATATGAAATTTCAATGAAAATATGACTTGTGTGTGTATATATTCATATATTACCAGATATACTGTACACTACACGCGCTGCCAGTTACAAGTTGTTTCAATCATACGGAGCCATCTGCCACCACATTCAGGAGGAGAGAAAGAAAGAGGAGAGAAATCATTAGGCAAAGAGAAAAAAAGCGAGAGATAGATAGATGGAAAGAGAGAGAGAGAGGGGTTCTCATTCAATTCTCTGGAGAAGATCTACATCTGAGTGGCAGTACTTTATGGGCCCATATGTCTTTGCAGGGCCCAGCCATTTAGTTCCAATTTAAGGAGCCCTGCTTTAGCTATCGATTTAAAAGACGGGCTTTGCGGTCACGGTCCCCGACTCACTGGGGAATAACATAACAACCACACACAGACACACGTACACTTGCACATAGCCCAGCACACACACGCAATGGAAATGACAAAGCTGGAATCCATTATTATTCACCCAATTGTCTCAGTCGAATAATTTCTAAACCAAGTCAAGGGGGCAAGCAAACAATTAAATTGTGCTCAAGTTCTTAGCAAAGACTATCGACGGGATATTTAATACCTATTAGCCTACATCTAAAAAACTAAGCTAACCTTGTTGAAATGGTAAGCTGTGTTAAAACAAAAGAAAAAAAAAGATGCATAAACAGAAAACTCCAAAACACGACAATGCAAGCTAAAGTTTATAATAGCTGTAAAGAGGCTTTTCTACCCACACTTACAGTAAATATTGAAATAATTTGATACAAAAGAAAACCATAATCTTTTCAGGAAACTTTGATTTCTCTTTATCCATTCAACAGGTTAAATCACGCTACACAAGACAGACCCCACAGCACTTGTAATAACCTATGTGACAAGAAGATAGGTACAAGAACACTTTGTAGTCAAAAGGGTGCCATTTCCTGTCTTCGTTCAAAAGCCCACTTCATCTGGTGACAAAGGCTAATGGCCAGTAATGTCCGGCCTTATATAATTACGGGAATTGATAGGGTGAACGGAGAGCTCGGAGCTGGACGAGGTGGCGGAGTGCTGGTCAACTCCCTCCATAACATACGTATCTATTGGGTGCGTTAAGAAGAGCAAGGGATTCTCAATTCCAAGGACGAAGGCCTCACGGACACGAACTACGCAACAGCCGTGAGGTATATCTGAACAATTTCCACACACAGTTTGGGATGGAAAACAAAAAAGCCATCGCTGACACAACCCCAACCCTAAGCTACTGCCCCAGCCCACTGCTGAAGCAGAGCTGGGTGCGACGTGGAAGAGCTCCTGGTATAAAAAAGGTAAACAGTGTGTTTAACCACGACGTGACAAAGATTCCCTTAAACAACTCTTGTATCGCTTCCTCTGCGGCTGACAATGCGGTACGGCCTGCCAGAGTTGACGCCAGGACAATGCGACTCGTACAGCTGTGGCAGTGATAAATGCGGCGCCATCGAGCCCCAATCAGCCAGCGTAACGGACTATGTGATTACTGCTTTGGAATCACCACGGCATCGGGAGCCGGCTGTACTGTAGCCTATATCGCCGTTAGCCTTTTCTCATTTGGGAGGGTGCGGCGTACTCTCAGAATGACAATTAAGAGGGAACAAAAGGAGCATTTAGAGACAAAGGCAGGCAAGGGAGTGAATGGGCTGGCCCGCGTGCAGCGCCAGTGTTCTGACTCCAAGTCGCGTTTAAAAAGAGATGATATGAGGTAATTATCTGGGAGACTGGGGAGGGCGAGGGGATTCAGGTTGGCTCTGACTCTGTACAGAGGGAGGCAAAAAATAGCATCTCCGCGATACGACAGTCGCTATCTCTTTCATCCGTTTCTCGTTCCACACACGGAAAGCAGAGAGTTAGGGAATAAGAGAGATGGGGGGGGGGGGGGGCAACTGCAAACCAGTTATAAAAACAATTTCAAAAACTTGAAACCAAAATGGGGTTTAAAGTAGGTAAGGTTCTGTGGAAAAATAAGAACAAAATTAAAATATTTAGGT
>JAVQIZ010225268.1:0-15881 GCA_036023535.2 Galaxias brevipinnis | reverse complement strand
CATTATGTCTGGAACCTCTGGGTATGTATCATCAAAAAACATGCTCCATTCTCCCTGACCAGTCACTGCCAGTTCACCTGGAGTCGGTCTGTGTGTCCTATGTGTGTGAGCAAGTCTGTTGTAATATGTTGGGTGAGCAAGTCTGGCGCAAATTGGCTGCTGTTGTATCACTCAAACTGAGTGTTGTGTTTGATAGCTGTCGGCCCATTCGTTGTTCATTCTGTGTAATTAATTGGCGACCAACTTGTGTAAAGCGCTTAGAGTCTCGAGAAAAGCGCTAAAAACTAAATAAAATGAATTATTATTATCATCTGGGTTGGCGACGCAGTCCATGTTTCTTAATTAATGAAGTGCAGGTTGAAGTGATAGTAACTATTCAGTTGATTGGTGAAGTACTCCGGTGCCATGCTAGGCGGAAAAGATGCCAGTAAGCCGAAACAAGCTGTAATCCAAGGCAAGGTAAGCCTGTCACCTTAGCAACCATAATAACAAGTCCTCAACAACGGCTAATCGAAATTAGCTAGGATAAAAAAAAGTGTCCCTCAGGGGAGAAAATAGCAAGAACAAACTGAAACCATTAAAGCTAAATAGAAAAACAATTACGAGTAATGTAATCAGCATGAAGGAAAGAAAATAAAAGAGAAGAGAGAAGGGGAGACATGCAGCGAAGGGCCAGGGGGATATTCCATCAAGCTAGATAAGCGAAAAGTCTGGCATAAATCTCGCTAATTTTAGAGAGAGATCCGTTCCATTACTGTGGCTTATACGAATCCCTGCTCAGTTACCAAGGTAATTTATACCACTGAACTAGCCTGCTCCGATGTAGGCTAACTGTCTAGCTTAGATTAGCTGTTTTACAATGAATATCCAGCAGGCGGAAGCAAAATCCCAAAAGACAGTTCCGTCAAGTGTCTTTTCTCGCTCGCATCACTTTTGTCATTTACCCTATGTCCGTGTTCAGAAACATAAGTTCAGAACCTTTTCTCACAATGTGATCAATATTGAATATAAGTGTTTACGTTAGTTCCAAATAAGGTATTAATAAAAATATACTAGTTAAGAAAAGCATGTCTTACTATTTGTATTGTCCTCAAAAGCCAATAGGTTAATTGACAGGCCTATGTAAGCAAAGCAATTAGTGACAATTTACCAATGATGATGACAACCAATAATGGAGTGTCCATTCCTCGACAACCCTGTGGACAAGGGCGCTCAGATCGTTCATAGAGTGTTCACACCACCAGTCCCCAGGGTCTTCAGAGACAGAATAAATCCACTCTGCTTCCCTCATGACTATTTGTGGGAGAGGCACAGGTTCAATAAGCCCAGTATAGTTTACCCTATGCAGTCTGCTGAAGTTACACATAAAGAAACACGCTTGTCATAGCCAAGCCTTGACCAGTGTTCAATCTCTCTGCATATCTCTGCGTTTCTTTGCATGTGTGACTTTCTTGTGCGGTGTTGGTGACGCAGGGGGTCTTGCAAAGGCAACCGTATGCCGTGAAATCAGAAGAGTATACCTTGCCCTTAAACAATACTTAAATGTGTTCATCACTTTCCCTGGTCATCTGGAATCCCAAAGGATCAAGGAGGCGGTTTATTCAATTGCAGGACTGTGACATGTAAAATAAATGTAAAATAGCAGACAGGTTGGCAAGCTTCTCTACTAATTTTATCCTCTCCTTCAGGCTTCCCCAATGTCCAAGGTGCCATAGACTCTACCCATGTGCATATCCAGGCCCCATCTGGACATGTGGAGGCAGACTATGTCAACCGGAAATCTTTCCATAGCCTTAACATAGCAGTATGTACTGAGGGCTGCTGTCTGTCTATACACTGTCAGGCAGAATATAAACAATTGTATTTGGATGAAATGTGCACATCTGTGGAAATACCTCAAGTTAGTTTTTACAACTGAAATCTAGGTTTCAGTGCCTAAAGAGCCTCAGTTTCTCCAGAAAGGGCCTGCGGTATCACTGTAGCCTGTGCAGTCTTGTGTAACATTGCCATCATACGCCATGAGAGACTGCCCACAATGTTGCTGGAGGACCAATGGGAAGAAATTGCCCCAGTGCTTCTGGGACTGCTAGATGGAAGAACAGTGTGGGATCTTTACAAGAACACTTATTTCAGTTAATCACCATTTTATTCATGGTGCCCTTTGTTTTGGAATGAACCCTTTGATCTGAAGTTTTGCATTCATGATTTAATAACGTGTCTGAGCTGTTTTAAATTTCTTTATTAACCGTTAAATGGTAAACACCATTTTCAGACTTGTGAAAAAACAATGTAATGCTATTTTCTAACATGTTGGGGCTTATATAACACAATTCCATGATTTTTTTCAAAATTTGACTTTTATTTTCACTTTTACACTTTGCATTTCCTGGGATACATCGCCCGTTTAGGGTATACAATAAAAAAAAAAACGTATTTGACAATAATAGTAACCATTTAAAATGCATCTTTAAAACATTAGAAACACATCCTATTCTGTCTCACTCCTTTATATAAACATTCATTGTAAAAAACAAACTTCAATAGTTTGGTCTTAGAACACACTATGCTAATTGGAAACACCGTGTTTCAAAGCCAACATCTTATTGGTAGTGAAAGACATAGAAGCAGTTCTGAGCATTTTGGCCTGTCACAATGCAAAGCCTCACTTTACACTTGCCACGTGATGGAGGTTTGTCCATTTGGGCACAGCCTGCAGCTACCTTTCTCCATCAGGACAGGGAAGTGGTCAATCGTGTCATACCTCATGTCCTCCATGGGGCCTTTGGCTGCTTGATGACTTTTGTTGAAGGAACATCGTCCTCATTTCCTTTAGAGGGACATCCTCTTGTCTCCCTTACACTCCCTTAGATCAGTGTTTTAGCAACATCCATCCTGAAGACCTTCAGTTTCACCTTTTTTTCTTCCAGTGCTGCTACGTCTCGGCGATGCAGCAGCCAAGCGTTGTTGAGAGCAATGTCGATCAGCTGCCAGAATATGCTCAGATACCACCGAAGGGACTTAACAGGAGTGCGATAGAGGGCAATCATCATGTCGGCCAAATCCACCCCTTCTATGTGGGTGTTGTACTCAGTTACAATCTTTGGAAAAGAAACACTTATCTGCCTTTTTTGTTCCTTGGAGTAGCGTTTGACTTCACCCACAGGGTTGACAGCCACACAAGAGCATACCAACGTCACCGTTTTGTTGTCAACATAGCTGCCTCTTCCTCTTCTGAGGAGGGCACGATCATCTTCCAAAGCACAACACATTAACCGATTGTTTCTAATGGTCCCTAAACTTCTTAGACCCATCTTCACCCTTTGAGCAGTTAATAGTTACAGAGAGGTGAAGAAGTTGTCAAAATAGACAACACACTGGTGGGGTTTTTTGATCGTTTTACACAACTTGATGACAACACTGGCACCCACCCCAAGCTCTGTCAGGAATGTAAGTGGCACCATCAAATGTTGACTTGCCAGTGTAAACCATGAAATCATAGAAAAACTCGGACACCCCAGCTCGAACAAATATCTTGAATCCCCATTTCTTGGGTTTGATGGGGAGATATTTCCTCAGACCTCCAGCCTTCTTGCCTTTGTAAAGGACTATCATTTCATCAACTGAGAATTGGTTCTCAGCTTCTATCTCTTTACACTTAGACCTCATGTGGTCAAGCACAGGGCTATCTTCACTGGCACCAAAGGCCATGTTCTCTTGGAAGTGAAGCATCCAAGATAAACATTTGAAGCGCTTCATTGGCATGACATCAGCCAGCTTGTTGTAACGTGTGTCGGCTGCCCAGTAGTGTGCTATTGCTGGCATTTTAACAGGCCCCATTATGAACTTCATACCAATGAATGCCTTAATTTCAGTAGCATCGATTTTGATGCTGCCTCCAATTAGTTGGCATGGAGTTTGCATGTTCTTCCCGTGTTTGCGTGGGTTTCCTCTGGGTACTCCGGTTTCCTCCCATATTTACGTGCTTCTTCGCAGATGTATAAACCAGGCTTCAGAGTGGAAAAACATTACGTCTGGAACCTCTGTGTATGTATCATCAAAAAACATGCTCCATTCTCCTACCAGTGCCCTGACAAATCACTGCCAATTCACCTGGAGTTGGTCTGTGTGTCCCATGTGTGTGAGCAAGTCTGTCGCAATATGTTGGGTGAGCAAGTCTGGCGCAAATCTGCAGCCGTGGTATCACTCAGACTGAGTGTAGTGTTTGATAGCTGTCGGTCCAGTCGTTATTCGTTCTGTGTAATTACAACGTATCCCCGGGGTTACAGACATTCAATGTCAGATTGTCAAAATTGTGAACATTATTTTCTTTACTTTTCAACATAAACATCTAATATAATACTTGATAATTCAAGCTGTAAAGGAAAGGGGGGCATTAAATGTAGTCCAAACGATGACCTTCAAATTTACACTTACATCTTTCTCCAGTTTCCTTGTCTCCAACTGCACCTTCCTCATTTTGAGTTTACGGTGCTCCATAGCCATTTCTTTAATCTCCATTTTAAGGAGCAGATGCCTCTTATATACAGAACGAACATCCTGTGAAAGACAAAATGTGTCTAAGAGTAACTGTAGTTGGTAATTTTAATAGAACTTACTTCATTCCTTGCTGAGGAACTTGTTCCTGCCATGTCCTGCAGCAAGGTATATGGTTTTTCATAATTGGAAGAATTCAGACATGTCCAAATCATTTCCCATTGGTCTTGCCTCTGGCATATCTGTGGATGCAGGAAAAGTCTCCTCGTCAAGGGCCCATGGCATGCTGGTGCCCTCTCCCTGTAAATAGAACACTGCAGTTGAAGCAAAAATAAGAAAGGATGCATGGTAGTCCATGACTATTCACACACGGGTGAAGTAGCCCTTGGTCATCGATTGGAGGATCGATGAGGCTTATTGAGTCTCCAGTTACTGAAAGAATCAGAATCTAATCTCGCTCTGACGAGATTGCCAGAGAGAAGGGTTTAAAGTAGACGGATCGGCTCCTGATTGGTCCATCAACGGATGGCTCATGGTGTATGAAGAGGAGGAGAGAACCAACGGAAATCAGGTGGCAGAACTGAATGAGGGGAATAGTGTTACGGCCACCAATATATTGTATGTCCGTATTGTATGTATTGTGTACGTGTATGTGTTGTATTTCCTTCTGTTTTTTCCTTCGCCATTGTTTCGTGTGTTTCGTGTCAGTTGTCTTAGTTGGTTTATCCCTGTCCAGTTTTGTGTCCCCCGAGATAGTTCGAGTGTTTGTTCCAGTTCGTTAATGGTATGTCAATGTCTTGTCTAGGCTATCACATGTACGAGGTACATCGATTTTGTTAGTTTTTGTGTTTGCCTAATACCCCCTTTATTTCCACCCTCCTTTTCCCAGTACACTGTACTGTGGTTTTTGTTGGTTTCGTCTTTTGATATATAGTGTGTTTTGCCAGTACAATGTACTGTGCTTTCTTTTTTTCGGAGCATGGCTAGTTTAGCAAGCTTCACATTTGTGTCTGCTACTTCCAGCATGAAGGTCAAACAGAGTAAGAGTGGGTTTGCCACAAGTGCATCACCAGTACCTAGATCAGCCCTAAGTCACAATGACAAATCGCCACCAAACCAATGCATGTATTGTCAAGGAGAACACAGTCTTGCTGCTTGCTTTCAGATTATCAAAGTAACCCACAAGGAGCAACTGGAATTCCTGAAAACTAAAGGGCAGTGCTTTGGGTGTCTAGAAAAAGGACCTGAGTAAAGGATGTAAGCAGAGACTCACCTGCAAAGAGTGCACACTGAAACAGCCAACTGTTCTGCATATTCCAAATAAAGAGAAAAGGATTCCACACAAAGAAAATAAAAGGGCTGTTGCACATGCTTCCAGTTCTTTAGTTGATATGGATAAAAATTACGGATGGAAGGATACCGGGGCCGGCGAGCCTGAAGGCACCTTGGCTGTTGTTCCAGTAAAGGTGAAAACAAAAAAGGGTAACATTGTTATAACAACATATGCCTTTCTAGACCCAGGTAGTACCACTACCTTTTGCACAGAATCAGTTCTTCAGCAACTACAAGTGACTGGACGAAAGGCAGAAATACTTGTGCGAACAATGAATAAAGAGGAGTCCACGAAAACATCTGTTGCATGGGACTTGGAAATATATGGCCTGGAGAGTGAGGAGTATGTGGAACTTCCACATGTATTCACAAAACAAGATACCAGTACGAAAAGAGAATGTTCCCTACCAGGAGGATGTGAAACAATGGGTATACCTGAGAGAAGTTAAGATCCCTCAGATTGATACAGACGTTGGCCTGCTAATTGGATGCAATGTGCCAAAGGCCAAAGAGCCATGGAAGGTCATACACAGCCAAGGGAATGGCCTGTACGCTGTTAAAACTATCTTGGGTTGGACAATAAATGGACCACTAAGAAAAATGGATTCAACACATACTGGAAAACCTGTTGTCATGGCAAACAGAATTTCTGTCACAAGAAGGGATGATTGAGGCAGCAGCAGATTGACTTCCCAGAACATCAGCATGAAGAACGTAAGGAGATGTCTAAAGAAGATCACAAGTTCATGGAAAGTGTCTCCAAATCTATCAAATTGGTGAACGGACACTACAATCTCCTGAGCAAGGAATAAATTGGATATTTAACCCACCATCAGGATCACATCATGGAGGAATCTGGGAAAGACATATAAGAACCATCCGACGCATTCTCAGTGCCCTAATGCAGCAACAAATGCTCGATGAGGAAGGGCTCACCACACTTCTCTGTGAAGTAGAGGCCATTTTAAATGACAGGCCCATCACAAAAGTTTCTAATGACGCTGGAGATTTGGAGCCACTCACACCAAACCATCTTTTATTACTTAAATCCAAACCTTTCCTTCCACCCAGGGTGTTCAATCCAAGTGAGTGCTACGGGAGAGGAAGGTGGTGCCAAGTCTAATACATGGCCGACTTGTTTCGATAGAGATGGATAAAAGAGTACTTACCTGAACTCCTAGAACAACAAAAGTGGACTAAGAAAGAAAAACTAAAATCTTCGATGACACTGCTCCAAGAAACTCGTGGATTATGGGACAAGTCATTCAAGTCTTACCAGATTAAAGAGGTTTTGTACAGCAAGTGACCAGCACACTCTGCCGACTCATCACAAAGCTGGTGCTGCTGGTTGAGGCCCAAAATGGAATGAATGGAATGGAATGAATGCTGGTGCCAAATGATTTAGTATTTGCCTTTATTTTGATGGATTATACAAACACAATGAAATGTGGGTAAAAGGATTAATTGTAAATTATCAATTGTGTTGATGAATTGTTGGAATGTGGAGAGTAGACTCTCCCCTTTGACAATCAGCTAATTGATGCAGTTATTGGATCAGCTGTTAGGCCTATGTAAGAGCTGAGCTGTCATTAAGTCGAGGTTCTTTGATTAGTGGCCACACGTTTTTTTGACCGCTGAGTGAAAGTGAATTTAAGTGAAAGTGAAATTAAGATTTTTGTCTCAACTTTCTGCTTTATAGTCAACTCCCA
This sequence comes from Galaxias brevipinnis, assembly GCA_036023535.2. NCBI lineage: Eukaryota > Metazoa > Chordata > Actinopteri > Galaxiiformes > Galaxiidae > Galaxias > Galaxias brevipinnis. The sequence continues at coordinate 8,346 of JAVQIZ010225268.1, read as the reverse complement.
CTTAATCACCTCATCTGGTAAGAACAATTAATTAATTAATTCATTTGTTTGTGGAAAGGAAGAAATCTTGAGCACAACGGAGTCTGAATGAGAAGGGAAAATAACAAGATAATAGTTTATTGATGGTCTAATAACTTCTTATTAATTCAAGTTATTATAAATGTTTACCCATTATTATGTAACTGATCCATTGCTGGACAGTTATAGGTGCAGGTAGAACAAATACCGAACAAATACCCAACAAAAGGAACATTAACAAAAAGATCTAGGCAAGCATAAGAAATACAAAATACTCTCGAGGTCAATCGCAAGACAAAGTCAACAGTCTTAGGTATCTATGCACAGGCAAGTACATACAATAATGCCCTACAAACAGAGAAAACAAGGGCGCTGATATGCAGAGCTTAATAAACAACAGGTACTTGGGAGACATGGAGCGCTGTAGTAAAGGTGTGGGTGTGACATAGAGATCATTCAATACTGACAACATAAGAATATATAGATCATCTGCTCACCATTAATTCATAATTTACTAATGACTAGATATATTATCAATTACAGGTACTGATCTTTTAGAAATAATTTATGCGTAATTATCACACATTTACTAATACGATAATAGTCTATTGATTATCTAATAACTGCTTTTTACTGTAAGTTATTATAAAATCTTACCAGTTTTTCCATCAAAACAAATCAGAATCAGAATCAGCATCAGAAACACCTTTATTGCCATGTGAAAATAAAGTACAATATAATCACTAGGAATTTGACGAGGAATTTGTGTGCAAGAGCGTCACAATTAAAAACAGGATAACAGGACCACAAGTAACATAATGTTATGTTACTTGTGGTCCATCAACTTTGTGGCATTCCTACCTCCCTTTGCCAAGATAACAGTGCTGATAGTGAAATGAGGTAAAAGAAGACACAGCAAGGGATCTGAGACCCTGGCTGCGTCTCAATGCCTATACTACCGTACAATAATGTGAGTCAGAAAATATTTTGTAAGTCCCAATACATAGTATGTCAAGTGCAGTATGCCAAAAATACCAGGATGTCCTACTGCATCCAGTCGCATTTTGCAGTATGCTTTTTATTGCTTTTTATATGCTATTTATTGCAGCATGCTTTTCTGGCTATTCTTAACCACAATGCTCTGCGAAGAGGAGTTTCAAACTTGGCGCTACAGACTGCGATGGATGTGTGAGCGAGAAGGTCAAAGTTCAAGGCGTAGTGCTATGATGAAGTAGTACGTCCCAAATGTATGCCTACTGCATGCAACAATACTAAGTTTCTAAGGGCAGCTGCAGTACCTACTAAAAGTAAAAAGTAGTAGTATGTGATTTGAGACACAGCACAGTTCTTTTCACGGATTGTCTCCAGAATTTTCTTAAGGGCACTGGACTTGCTGTGCATCTTTACATGCCCAACCTGGACAAGAGGTCAAACACTACAGAGACTCATACAGACGATTGTGCATAAAAACCAGTGCCATGGTATAAACAAATGGCTTTTTAATAAAACAGCTTAGGTGTTCATAAAGGGTAACATAATCATGAAGAAGAACATTTTAATCGGTGAGTATGACCTATTTATTTCCTTTTCTGGTTCATAAGGGATGCCTGCATAGCCTCAACAATGAACCCCTATGACTAATGAAGTACACATTTTATAATAAGAAATCACATAGGTATAGCAACAGTATTAACTACCGTGTCAGTATCACATCGCACAGCATCGCATAATCCATATCAGCAACCCTGCTCTACAATGTGTTTTAATCCCTGCATTGAATCAGGACTCCCAACAAATGATTTTACAAGGTGTGATAATTATATTTAAACATTTGAATTCTTGGTTAAGCAAACTGAAGATTTTATTTTTTTTCTTTTGCATTCCTTGCCCTTCCATTGCCCTTTCCCTTGAGAAAGTCTTACACTTCTAGGACCATAGGATGAGAAATGCCTTTGTATTGTGTGTGTGTGAGTGTGTGTGTGTGTGTAAATGTGAAGTGAATAACAAGAACAGTGTTTAGTTGGATATGGTACTGCTGAACAGGGACACTTTGTCATATTGTATGGGACTGACCTTTGAGAGAGTTTCTTTCCAGCTAATAAAGCAGCAGCTTGTAGGGGACTTGGATGAGGATAACAATGGTGGAGGCATAAAACAGGCCCACTGTACGGGCACAACCGCCACTGTAATACACATGACTGTCCATATTTTGTGCGATATTGACTTAGCAAAAGCCTTTCACTTATACTGTACTAAAGCCCAAAATGAACTATCCGCGTAAGTCCCCCCTTTTCCTTTTCAATGTCACATAAAAATGCAGAAACACTACCAAATAAAGCTTATTTACACGTTTGTTAACGCAAGTCTTACCGCTCATGACGACAGTATCCGGGAAAAGAACGTTGCCGCCACTAAGAACCTGACTACCCAAGACCAATCGGCAGCAGAGATCGAGTTATCTAATGATTCTGAGTTGCGGTTGCAGGCCCATGCAGTGGGCCTGTTTTATTTCTCCAATGGTGTGTGCAACTAGGGTTTCCATCAAAATGTTGCTCTCTGATATGGCTTGATTTAGGGCTGTTGCAATTGACCTACAATTATAGAGGTGTACGTGGACTGAGAAGTTGCAGTACATTACACCTTTAAAGAACAAACAGTTATATAAAGCTGTGTTGTAAATAGCTCTGATTTCATTGGAATCACAAGGTATGCCTAGTCAGGCTTGATAGCTCTGTTGGTTTTGATACAATGTTTATATTTTGTGGAAATCCAGAGGTGTAAGAAACAACCTCTGTCAATAACTGGCTTTGCCGTGGAAAATGTGGTTGGCACCATAACCGCTTTTCCTGAACTACTAAACTCAAACATGAGAAATACTCCAGTAATAGAGAAATATATATTGAGTCCCTCGTTTTTAAAGATCAGAGCAGTTCTTGTACAAATCAAAGTGTTTCTATTAGAAGGTTCTAACTATAGGAAGGGAAAAGGCTTTATCACTGTTTTGGCAACACATGTCAGGACATTTGCTCTGGACGTATGCTTGTTGCCAGTAACATAACTCTAATTTTATATAGTGTGAGTGAGAAGGTAAAAAAAACATTAGAACTTGAATATATTTTTTCAACCATTAGAACTAAAATAAATCAAGGGAGAGGTGTGACTCACTTCCCAGCGCATCTCCTCTATTGGCATCAAATTAGTCATCATAATGTGATTTGCTGTGCTTTACAGTGCAGGTTAATCTACAGGATATATATATATATATATATATAGATATCACAATCCATCGACCACCTCAAAACATAAAGTATCTCTTGACAGTTACTCTCACTATTTTGAAGATCAGTAGGGCTATCTGAATGGAATAGTAGAAATTCTAAACTTTTCATGGAAAAAATAACTACATGAACCTATGCTTGAATCTGGAGACCCCAAAAATTTTAAATGGAAATAGAAAAGAAGGTACCACAAAAATAAAAATTTAGAGTAGTACCATATCAAAAATATCCAAGCATTTAATACAGACAGACTGCGCGAGTGCAATGAGGACTGAGAAGATGTATTACAGCGTTATATGAACAGAAAGTAATTTACAGCTTGTAGACTTCTTCTTCTTCCTTCTCCCTGGACTGTTAGCTCTACAAAATACACAATAATCAATGTTCCCTCTAAACTGCGCACGTGAGCAGATCAGTTGAAAGACCATGCACAGATCAAGATTTTTAAAGCCATGCAGAAAAAAACTCAGCAAAATCTAATTTGTAACATTAGGTTGGCCAGCAAATCGCGCAGTTGAAACATTATATTAACCCACTAATATACACTTTACACTGTTTAACATGTGACTACTGACCAATGATTTGAGCACATCCATCTCATATGAGGGGCTGTATAGCTCTCACACATACTACTGAGAACCTCTCACACACACTACTGAAAATTAAACCTCTCACACACACTACTGAAAATCTCTCACACATACTACTGAGAACCTCTCACACACTACTGAAAGTCAAACCTCTCACACACACTACTGAAAATCTCTCACATGTACTACTGAGAACCTCTCACATACACACTACTGAAAATTAAACCTCTCACACACTACTGAAAATATCTCACACATACTACTGAGAACCTCTCACACACACTACAGAAAATGAAACCTCTCACACATACTACTGAAAATCTCTTACACATACTACTGAGAACCTCTCACACACACACTACTGAAAATTAAGCCTCTCGCACATACTACTGAAAATCTCTCATACATACTACTGAGAACCTCTCACACACACACTGTACTGAAAATTAAACCTCTCACACACTACTGAGAACCTCTCACACATATTACAGAAAATCTCTCACATACTACTGAGAACCTCTCACACAAACTACTGAAAATCTCTCACACATACTACTGAGAACCTCTCACACACACTACTGAAAATTAAACCTCACACACACTACTGTAAATCTCTCACTTATACTACTGACAACCTCTCTCACACACACACACTACTGAAAACTAAACCTCTCGCACACACTACTGAACCTCTCACACATACTACTGAGAATTATAATATAATAGTATGGTCAGACTTAATAACTGCTTATTACTGAAAGTTTTATGAAGTATAGGCCTAATGACACAATTTTTTTTACAATTGCTAAAACACATTTTTTGAAACCTTCCCTCATTTTCTCACAACTTTAAACACAAATCCAAATATTCAAACTACAATCACATAACCCCTGACTCTTCTGGCAAAAATCAAACCATTCTTTCATATTGTAAACACAGCCAGTCAAAATATAACAAACACAGAGTATTTATAAGACACTACATCAGAAAATGGAGAATACAGCGTCAAGGGCATATTGTTCGTTTTTTTGTAGTTAGTACGTTTTTATTTTTTTATTGCACGTGGTAAACACATTTTCCACATTTTTGTTATCAGAAATTAGTGCAGTGAATTAGCTATATTGTATACTGTAAGTACTACAAGTACGTAATAAAGTATTGTATATCTGTATATTCAGCTCTTGCAAAAAAAATACAGTAAGCCCAAAGAACAAAGAAAAGTACAGTAAATGCATAGCACATTACAGTACACACTCCAAACAATTTTGCAACTGCAAAATCAAAGTTAATTAGAGATTACTGTAATTTTGCCATCACATCTTTCACAGTTGCCCGAATTTCATTAGAAATGACTGTTTTGGAATATTTGGATTTGTGTTTGAAATTTTGAGAAAATGGGTGAAGGTTTCAAGAAATGTGTTTCAGCAATTGTGAAAAACTGTATTCTGTCTGATACAATTGGTTTGATCACAACATTTGAAACAAGTGTAAAGTATTTTGAGTCGTTGTGTTTAAACGTTGACAACTGTGCTGAAGTTGTTTAACTTTTGACGCTAGCGTTTACCATTTTGCCACACTAGTGAATCACAGCGTAAATTGTGTTTTAGAGTTTTGCTAATTGTGTCTAACTACCTCAACGTGTTCAAGGTTTTGCCAAAAGGGTAAATGATTTGACGAATTGGTTTAGGCCCTTGATAATTTGGTTCAGAGAATAGGATTTAGTGTTTTAGCAATTGTGAAAAACTGTTATTTCAAACAATTTTTTGACGTGAGGAGTTGTTCCTCACTCACGTGGTATTCTAGAAAAAAGCCGGAGGTCGGCAGCCAGATCCATCTCCATATTTCAATAGTGTATGTGAGTGTATCTCAGTTGTGTTTGTGTAAGCCTATTTCAATTGTCACGCTCTCAAGCAACAATATGACTCAACTGCAGACTAGATAGAAATAATACAAGTCCCAAAAAGCACAATAGACCAAATCTTGTTGAGAGGAACGCAGGTCCACAAGGACACTGGTCTGGTTTACTCAAACAGCACAAAACAAGGAACACAGTCAGAGTAACAATGTCAGAACAAAGGCCTGAACTGAAGCAGTGGTTTAAATAGGGCCAAAGGAAAACAGGGGAGCCAATAGAGAACAGGGGAGCAAACAAGGGGTAATAGAAAACAGGTGACCATAATAAATGATAATCAGCACTCAATGCTGCTCCAGGCTTCCCCATGGCTGTCTGTGGTGCTGACTTGGCTCAGGAGGCTGAAGGCGGAGCCAGCCCATGACATCAATAGTATGTGTGAGAGGATTTCACTTGATACGGAAGGCATTTCACTAGAAATAGAAGGCATTGCTTCGTGACATTTCAACGCTCCGATAATGGTTGCCAGGTTTGCAATTTTCCCATGGAATTGATCTACTTTTGAAGTGTCAGCGGGTTTATTTGTTTGTCCATTCGGTTGGGTAAACCGATTTTGCAAGCATATTACATGAATACTATCTATAAATAAAAATAAATCAATTACAATACATGTGCCAATTATAGCAAAGCAAACACTGGTGTATTTTAAAACCAGTGTAGGCCTATAGTTAGGCAGGGGCATATTTTGAGTTCTGGTATTGGGCTGGTTTTACTGGCATTTGGCAGTCCTGGCAACCCTTACTCCAACGGCAGCATGGCTACAAACGCAGACAAAGATCGTCTCACTCAAGCAGCAGCATTAATAAATTGTATATTATCATCTCCGAATGGATTACAGACTATTAAGAAGCAAGAAGCTGATCCATGTATTTCCGAACCGGAAGCCATGGATGACGTGTGATGTGCGTATACTAATCAAAGCTCGGGATGCAGCCTACAGAACAGGGAACACAGCTGCATATAGCGAAGCCAGGTCAGCACTAAGGAGAGGCATCAAATCTGCCACACTCAAATATAAACAGCAGATTGAAACACATTTTAGCCACTCAACTAACCCCCCCCCCGACGGGTATGGGAGGGAATCAGAGTAATCACTGACTACAATGGGACATCTCCCTCTGTAAACAGCTGTGCCACTTTAGTCGAGGAACTTGATTACTTTTTTGCTCGGTTTGATAGAGACAATAAAGATCAAGTATTGCAGCCCCTCCCCTCCAATGATGCTGCACCCATTCTGAGCCTTCACGAAGTCAGACACTGCCTACGGAACATCAACCCCAGGAAAGCAGCAGGACCAGATGGTGTGGTGGGCCGCGTTCTTAAAGACTGCGCAGATCAGCTTGCAGAGGTTTTCACAAACATCTTTAACCTCTCCCTGTCCTCATCATGGGTCCCTGCATGCTTCAAAACATCAACAATAGTCCCAGTGCCTAAACAGTCAGCTGTCACATACCTTAATGATTACAGGCCTGTGGCACTTACCCCTTTACCTGCTAAATGTCTAGAGAGACTGGTCATGAAGCACATCAAAAGTGTCATACCAGCCTCTTTCGACCAGCACCAGTTTGCCTATAGGGAGAACAGATCAACAGAAGATGCAATAGCTATTGTGCTTCATGCTGTATTGGAACATCTGGAGCATAAAGACACAAATGTAAGAATGCTCTTCTTCGATTACAGCCCCGCTTTTAACACGATCCTGCCCAACAAACTCATTACCAAACTACAGGACCTGGGACTCAACACATCATTATGCAACTGGGTATTGGACTTCTTAACAAACCGCACACAGTCTGTTAGACTTGGCAAGCTTGTGTCATCTATTCTTTCCCTAAACACCGGTGCTCCACTACTTTACACCCTTTTTACACGACTGCTCCCCCTCCTACCCTTCTAACTTCATCATCAAATTCGCAGACGATACCACAGTGCTCTGCCTCATTTCAAATAATGATGAGTCTGCGTACAGGAGTGATGTACAGAAGCTGGAAGTATAGTGTAACAGTCACAACCTGTCTCTGAATATCAAGAAGACCAAGGAAGTAATAGTGGACTTTCGCAAGTCAGGTCAACACTACCACTCCCCACTCTACATAAACGGCGAGGCAGTGGAGAAGGTTGCCAACTTCAAGTTCCTGGGCCTGACAGTGACTGAGAACCAGTCCTAGAGTACCAATACCACCTCAGTGATTGGGAAAGCTCAACAGCGCCTTTTTTATCTGAGGAAACTGAAGAAAGCAAACCTACCACAACAGCTTCTGGTGAATTTTTTCCACTGTGCCATCGAAAGTGTGCTGACATACTGCATGTCAGTGTGGTTCAACAGTTGCACGAAGGCGGAGCAGCAAGCCCTTCAGAGAGTAATAAAGACTGCTGGGAAAATTATCGGGGCCCAGTTACCAGGCATCACCACCATGTACACCTCCCGCTGCCTACGCCGATCTTGTAGTATCATCAGAGATGAATCACATCCGGCCCATCACTTGTTTGAACTCATGCCCTCAGGAAGAAGATACAGGTCTATCAGAGCAAGGACTACCAGAATGAA
>JAVQIZ010225261.1:0-15970 GCA_036023535.2 Galaxias brevipinnis | reverse complement strand
CGCAAGGGTAAAGAGTTGGTCCACTGTTCCACGACCAGGACGGAATCCGCATTGCTCCTCCTGGATCTGAGGTTCGACAATCGGTCGGATTCTTCTTTCCAACACCCTGGCATAAGCTTTCGCAGGTAGGCTGAGCAGTGTGATACCCCGATAATTGGAGCACACCCTCCTGTCCCCCTTTTTAAAAATGGGAACCACCACCCCGGTCTGCCATTCCAATGGCACTGTCCCCAACCTCCATGCAACACCGAAGAGGCGTGTCAACCAAGACAGCCCAACAATGTCCAGAGCCTTCAGCATCTCGGGGCGAATCTCATCCACACCCGGCGCCTTGCCGCTGAGGAGCTTCCCATGTGGAGCTTCCCAGATGGAGCCCTCTGTTGTTAAGCCAAAATATTTTGTAAACTTCAGCAGAGAAACAGTTGAAATCCATAGAAATTCTGTTATTGTGGAACATTATTCACTAATAAAATTGGTTTCATATAGAAATCATTTTTCAAAGTTTAATTATTATTCCGTTTTAATCATAAATCAGATTTTCTTGGGAAAATAGCACAACTCATTCACTGTTTGCGTTCCACTAGAGGCATCACTGGCCAATCACTTTACACGCTGAATTTCATACTGCACAAGATCTTGAACCACAATTGTTAAGAAAATGAGCAGGACAAAGTACAGCAACAGAATGGATGCTGAACCAGATATGCGTTTGAAGCTCACTGGCCATGTGTCTGATATTGCAAGCATTTGTGCAGCCAGGCAGGCCCACTGAAATTATGAGCGCCCAGTACAATTGTCATTATTGGTATATTGAGACAGAAGGCAGACCTTTCCATAAACGCTAGCTGCCGGCCAAGCAGCCGACTACTCATTTAAGTTCAGCCGGCTGCTTTATCGTTTATTTTGATTAACAAGTTGCAATTCGCTGTGTACATTTATGACCGCTAGCCTCCTCTTCAAAACAAAACGAACATGATGAAATATAAACAATTGTATATTTTGATTAACAAGTTACTATTCGCTATGCGTGTACATTATGACCACTTGCCTCCGCTTCAAAACAATACGAGCATGATGAAAGATGAACTATCGACAAGCATTAGCAATGTCTTTAGGGAACTTTATAGTCGGGTCAGACTCGAGGGGAGCTCGCGCGTCCTGTTTCTCCATTGACTTGACGAGAGCCAAGTGTCTGTCACTGTAAGGTAGTGAGCCAAACCTGGTACGGATTATCAGACAGCTGGCTATTTTCACACAATGAAAACAGAATGAATTTATTTGGAAATGTACTTGTCAATCCTGAGGTGACCTTGGCATCTTCGAGGCTATTATAGATAGACTTCACAACTTGGATTGTTTCATTACTTTGTCTTTGAGGTAGGATATCATAACTAATTCAGATGGTAGCATCCTGTACATGTTTAGCTTTCACATTTGTCTTGTTGTGGGACTGTAGCCTTAAAGGTGTGTGCATGTAATCACACATGCACGCATAAGATTTTTCTGTGATTTTCCTAGAGTTGGTGGCTTGTTGGTGAGGTGATACTTAGATGTTTAGTTTGCTAAGACATGGTACTTTGTTCAAAAAGTTTGAGAATCACTGAATTAGATAGTACACAGACAAGTTAGTAATTTTCCTGAAGTTGTGGTCTTGACCGGTCTTGAAATAAAATCCTGAGTCCCCTTTGTCCAAGACCGAGACAAGACCGAGCAAAAACGCAGTCGATTCCAAGCCAAAACCGAGACCTTCAAAAAAGTGTTCTCGAGTACTGCAACACTAGCAAAACACACCTGCATGAGATGTGTCTTCCTGATGGTGCTAGGCCATTCAATGATCACTAATTCATTTGTTGATAAAATATCCTCTCCTTGCAAAAAATCATACAGTAGTTATGTTGGATCGTCACCTGGTTCCCCTGAATCTCTATCAAACGCTATGCTGCACTTCAGATAAAGAGACATTTCTGAACCGATACTTGCTCTCCATAAGATGCGCACACACTCTGAACAGTGCCGTCGAGCTCATTCCTTATTCCTGTGAGTTCCGACAGATGTCGAGAGGCGGAGTGAGTGAAGGATGGCTTTGATAGAGGCTGTCTTTGAGACATACTCTACTGAATCTCATTAGCATCCCCCAAGGCATAAGGGGTTGAACTCCAGAGGTAGACGCTAGTACTTTTGTCCACCTCTCCCTGTCCTCCACTCAGATGACCTTTTCACTCAGCCGAGAACAACCACGGCATAGCTTTTTGTTTTCCTCACTGTCTTGGGTATTTGCTCTATATGTCCCACAGTCTTAATCAATGAACAGTGTATGAACAATGGTTGACAATGTCTGTCAGGAATTGTTTCTATACTATTGGAAGGTAGTTTTTTGTCAATTCAGTCCTACCTTATCTATTAAATATGGTTAATGGAGACGTTTTTGAATATCTTATGCATTTTTATTCTATTTTATTTCAAAGTTTCAACTCCAGACGAGCGCTACGACCAATCACAGGTGTTCCTGTTGAGCATGCTAACGTGTTGTTCCTCACTCTCACAAGAGGCAAGTTCTATTGTGCTAGCCTACAACTTTCGAAAATCAGTAACCTGCATTTGTTAGGCAAGCTTGAGCAACGAGTTTAGCGTACAAAGTAAACCTACAAAAGAATCACCACAAAGTACAGTGGGCAATGAGGGCATAAAAACTAATAGTTTAACAATGTTACGATGTGGTCGTGCCCAGATAAAGCTTTGGTTTGGCAGGGCGGTGTGTGACAACTATTTCTTCTTTTGCTTGTAACAAATACTAGGCAACAGTGGCAGTGCTGTTGTCTGCCCGGGTCAACCATTACTAGCCAGGGCAAGCATTCTGGCCACAATATAGTCACAATAGAAGCTTAAGTGAAGATTTTTTCATGCATGTAGATATTATTTATTGTATTGAAGCTGGGCACGTCTTTTCCCTTATGAATTAAATTTTTTCTTATTTGTTATTTTGTATCATTACTTACAACGTTTGTCTTTATTATTTAGCACTTTTTTTCACTGCTTACATGTTGTATTTTATTATCTATTATTTTTTATTATCAGCATGCACTTTACCAACCAAAGCACTTATTCATAGCACTTTCATTCTGATTGTTTATTTATGTTGAACCTTAACCCCAACCCTATGCTGACTAACTACAACCCTAACCCTATTCTGACCCTATACTATCTAATCCCAAAATCCCATAAAAAACAGCACAGGACAGGGATGGGACAGTTGCCGAGGTGACGCAAAGTCATACATCTCTCCTCTCTGGAACACTTGCTGTCTAAACACCAACATAAGATTCACACACGGACTAAAACAAACACACCCACACAAACATACTTGGCAAGGCTACTTTGCCAACTATAAACATGGCTTAGTAGTTGCTGACAAATAATGGTATCACAAATTGATAAATGGTGCAAAGCGGACATTACACAACGTGTGTGTAGGGCCGTGTGTGTGTGTGTGTGTGGCGTGTGCTGTATTTGTGTGTGCGTGGTTGTGTTTGAAGAAGCTGGGAGAATTCTGAGTATTTGCTTTGTTTACTCTGCCTCCTGGCTCATACCCACGTAAGTCCAGATGGACACTAGAAATTAGGCAGAAGCTCTTACGCTGGCAGTAAAGAGAATCATTGATTCTTACCCAGTGCCACCCCACCACTAGGCTTTGATGTGCTAACATTGCATTTGTAAACACCATGTGTGTGTGTGTGTGTGTGTGTGACAAAGTGCTGTGCTTAATCCACCTGCACCAAATAACGCTCTGTCCCCAAACGTTCTTCATAAAAGTTTTCTTATTCAAAGCGTAATGTGGCTCATGCCTAAGCACTGCAGCCTAATCTAACCTCACTATCTCTGGTATCTCTTATCAGAGACACTGCAGCCTATCTCACCCCAAAATCTCTGATATCTCATAGTAGAGTGTCTCATTGCCAGACAGACACCGAATCTTAATCTCCCCTCACTATCTCGGGTATCTCTTATTTGACCATCTTATTGCAGCTCTGAGCAGAAACAACTCCACTGGTCATCCATCAGACCATTTAAGCCCATTCAGGACATTGTTTCACCGAGGAGAGTAATTACCACCATTAGAGACAGGGGGGCCAGGGTTTCATTCTCATAAAAAAATTGCCAGGGATGAGAACAAACCACACTGACAATGGGGAGAAAAATCTATTTTTGTGACCACAAGATACACCATTCTATAGCAGGTTGGTGTTCTAGGAAAAATTAAACTTCCGAAAGGAAAAGAGGATCAGTTTTCCAGTATAAATATGAGTTAGGAAGATATCTGAATTATATAAACTGGCTTCTTGCTCTCTAATGGCAGACTATGATAGTTGATTTTAAAGAGTACACTACCAATCTAGCCAAATCCTCCATTTTCAGAAGGTTTCCAGAACCTTCAGAAGAACTTCACCAATGAGTGACCATGAACAATGAAGGACCAAAAGTACAGAGATGCTGTGAGCACACATTTTGAGTGAGGGTTTACCGTTGTCTGTGTGCGACCGATTCCCATTGCACCAATGCATCGATGCTTTAAAAACTGCAATGGGAATCGGTCGCACAGACAACGGTAAACTCACACTCATATATATATATATATATATATTTGCGCTAGACACCAAAGTTAACTTCAACAGCGTCGTAATTTTTTTTGACAAAAATGCTGTTGGATGTCTGGAAATGTTTGTCTAATAAAGTACGTCATTGACTTTCACTATGTACTTTTCCTTAACCACAAGGGATAACGTCATGAGGTTAAGCAAAGATATGAAGGAGAATTCATAAGGGCCTATAGACAAATCGCATTGCTAAAGGAGTCCGACTGCACTTACACTGGGCTATGTAATCATGCGACGGTGGTTTTTGTGGGTCGTTCGTGGAGAAACTACAACGTCCCAAAGATGAACTATAGCCTACAAAAAGCACATCTTAGATACTTCACCTCTGCGCTGTTACCATGTTTCACTGCCTATATACAGTATAAACGTGGGCAAGCCGTGGGCAAATCCTAATGAATATGATTGTATGAAATAGCCTAATTGTTAAATGCATACAAGTTATGCATTTATGTTAGACATACAAATCTGCTAGGAGGCTTCTAGAGGCTTCATTGATCATATATTCAAAGCCATTTTCACATTTGTCTTTAGGGGGAAACTATAAACGCCACATATTGATATCTCTTGATGTGGATGGCCGAAAATCATAACTTTATACATCTGCTCTAGGGTAGTGTCTATCGGTGCGTTCCATTGTTCTCGGAACTCGGGGAAAAAACTACCTCCAACGAGGTAAAGTGCAAAGGAACGGCCATTTAAGTCGGTGACTCGGGCAAGATCCACCAAGCCCAACTTCGCCAACATAAACACACCTGACATCAGAGCAATAATATGACGGTGCATATAGTGAACAGTAAGCACATTTAACTTTTCATGTATTTCTTTTTACTTTATGTAGTGTTTGTGTTGTGAAACATACTTATATACTTACACGCCGTTTCTCTTCGCTAATGGCACTGTGGTCAGCATATTGGTCCTCATTAGATGCATGTGAAGCTCAGAGACTTGCCATACAAACATCAGTTTGTTGTGCGCGTCCACGTTTTAACAGAGCAGATGCACTGGAACGCATTTAGATTGAAAGTCGGGAATATCGACCAGGAACTATCTGAGTTCCAAATACAATGGAACACACCATAAGTCAACAATTCAAAGAAGATTGTGATTGAACCACTGGTTGGCCTCGTGGGCATGGCTTATAAAATAACTCAATTTCTTATGAGCTACTTACTATATGCAGGAAGCTTCAAACTTTGCATGCGGGTGTATCGGTAACGGCTACTCCCAAACCAACGATGACCCAAATTGACAAGATGGTGGTGCAATAACAAGTGGCAAAAATGTTCACACATAGAAAGGCCATATCTAATACACCATATGACCTAGAGTCACCAAATTTGGCTCCTAGATCCACCTGCCCATGAGGAACAAAACAACCTCTGGTCCGTCAGGATACATTTTGCATTTTGCATTTCCGCCATTTTGGATTTTATGAAAAACACTTAAACAAATTGAACTTTTGATCTGTTTGTATTATCTGCATCAAACTTGGTATGTAGCATTAATGGACCATTATATATAAATGTTGTATAAATCAAACCTACTGGCGAAAGCATGTGACCACTGTAAACCAATGAAATTCGAATAGGGCGTGGCTTCCCACTCAAATGGTTTTAACTTCGTGAAACTCCAATCCTCATGAAACGTGATACACTGCCTCTGGCCACTTCATTGATCACAAACGCAAAGCCATTTTCACATCCTCCTTTAGGGGGTGCTATACATGCCACAGATTGATATCGCTTGGTGTGAATGAAATAGCATGAAACTTTATACATTTGCTCAAGGGTAGAGTCTGGGTCAACTATTAAAAGAAGATTTTGATTAACAATTGTTGGCCTTTATGGCCGTGGTTTATCACAAATGCTTATAACTCAGTCATACTCAGTCTAATCCTTATGAAAATGCATACACTACCTCTCATGGTCACAACGGCAAAGCTGTTTTCATATCTAACAGACACGGCACTATTAACGGCCATATAGTGATCTATTTTGATGGAAAAATGCCAAAATAGTCAGCAATTTGCATTTTCTTGTACTGGTTCTGAAATAAGCTGATTTGACATTTGGAATACTAAAACGTGTTAAATTTGTAACAATAAACTTTATTTCATTTGTATGCTGTTTCATACAGTTAGGCCCCTTAAAATGCTGCTTGCAGCTTTCATTTATTTGTATTTTCTCAATCTCTCTTCTCCTCTGTGTTTTAAAATCAATTCAATGTTATAATTAATGTATGTTGTTGGCTCATCTTTTGCATTCAGAATGCACTTTGTGACTTAGTCAGCAAAAGTGCTACTCAAATGTCATACCCATAGAGATAGAACCAAGATCTATATGGTCCTACCATTGTCATTTTCTTTCTGGAATCTGGTTCAAAATGAAGCTGTGTCCTGTTCTTCACGTCACATTCTATTCCTGTTTTGATTTGATTCACTCTACTTAGCAACAGTGGTAGGTGTCGAGCGTGCACACGCTCCTGTTCAAGTGTGAACCCGTTGAGTGGGTGATGAGTCAAGGGCAAAGAGACTCCTTGTACTGGTTCCACTAGACTTGTTAGCTTCCTGTCGTCAACTGTGGAAGAAAACAGAGTCTTCAGGTTCTTTTAGTACGTAAGCAGGTTGTAAGAGTTTATTCATAATTAATCATAACCCAAACATTGACAAAGGAAATATAACTGATTTGTTAATGGACCCTCCAATACCAACCACTACCTAAGATGAGAGTCCTGTCCAAGAACTTTCACAGAATACTTATACCCAGGCAACAACATGTTCCTGGCATAGTATAAACGGGTGATAGCGATGAAGGAATTGAGTGAAACGTCATACATTCAGCCCTTATCAACCGACCAGACATGGTGGTGCCAATCATGTTCTCGAATATGATCATGTCACTGCAATAACTAATATGGCATTCAATAAACAATAATTATGCAAATCATTATATAGAAATATGATTATTTCAACACTTCTATACCAAGTGAGCATGCTGCCTTTTCACTCCGCAGAATGGGTTTGTCATACCTCTGGTTACAAAGATTAATTTTGTATCGCTGTGATGGACAAAGCTATGGAGTACAATGTGAAGGTCAGGATGAACCTATAGGGTGATTGACAATCATGACAGCTAGTGACAGCACAGAATGTGGTGAAGGATGAGTCAGAAGAACAATGATCAAACATCAAAATAGAGAACAGGAGGGAAGGTTGGGTAACCAGAGAGTGTGCGTATGTCTGTGTGTGTGTTCAGGTTCTAATGAGTTTAACAACATAAATGGCAAAATACAAAGGAAAGGGTTGGAGGGAGGTCAAATCTGTCAGATGGATAGGTGACTGGCCAGGAGAAGCCGGGGGCTCGAGATCAGTCACCATAGATCTATAAGGCTGTTGATTGATTAGTGTGTGTATGTCATGGGTGACAAGAGAGGTGAGAGTATTGATCGGCACGCCGGTTTTCATGATTGACTTTCATTTTTTAAATTCTGTATCAAGTCACCGAATCATTAATCACTCAGCCCAGGTTGACTCTTTCATATAGTCCATCTGTCACATCTGTCGCTCCCTCTCTCCTTCGTTCTCTCTAAAGACTAAAGCTTTCTCTATTTCTGTTTCTCTCTCTTCCTCTCTGTCACATTTTCTTCTATCACGTCTTCATCCCTCCATTTACAGCACACTCCATTTCCACCATTGAAAGCACTTCCCACCCCTTAATGCTTCATGCACAGTCTCCCACAACTACATTACATAGCGCAATTAAATGAACTAAGCCCTGTTTGTATAAGATAAATGTGCATCTGCTGATGGTAGTAGAGAGAGACTCCCAGCTCCTCCGGTGGTAATTAGGAATAGTCTGGGATTAGTGCTAATATAGGTTGCTGGCTTACATGGTGCTATGCTCACCACCCCAATTACATGGGACCAACTGTTGCATGAGGCCTGTGGTATCCCCAGCAGGAATAAAGCCTGGCGTGGATATGGAATGGCCAACACAGATGGGCTTGAAATAGAACTTTTGCTCAGGAAATGAGTGGGACGTTGCTTGTTTCGACAGTGGTGCCGACCTGTTCTATGATAGCCCTCATTAGTCAGAAGCAGCGATGGGGTGGGGTGGGGGTGATTCTGGTTAATTTAATTTTACAGTAGCAATAGTACCCAAAATACAATAAATAAGTCCTCTAATGTATTTTTATATAGTGGCCATCCAGGTTCAGGTGGGACAGAGTAATTGATTTGCTCATGGACACCCTTGCTCATGTTATTTTATGTGTAAACTATTTTGTTTTTCTACTAAGCACTTAAACAGGATTTTTAAAAGTTGTATGGACAGTTTGGGCTTCATTTTGATTAATTGTGGGAATAAAGGGAAATTTAAGTCCCAACAAGGTAAAGGAAAAGGGAGATGGAGCAGACCCTGCATTCGCTGATAGGATATTTTCATAGAAACATTGTGCCCCTGGGATGCTGTGGCCTGTGGAAACAGTATGATGAATTACTTTAAGTTGAGTCACACACTTTCTGTCTTTCTTGCCTTCTTGCTTTTTTACTTTCTTATTGCAATTTCTTTCACACTAAAGAACAGAGAGGAAATTAAAGAGTGGAGGAGAGTAGCAGAGGTTAAAGGAGAATATGAGACGGCTATGACTTGGCAGTGTAAGGGAGAGTACAATAATGTTGGTTCATTAGAAGCGGCTATTACTGTGTTTCAGCGCTCCAATAAAGAAATGTTTATCTTGGTGTTGAGCTGGAGAATAGTTCGGAATAAATAGAATGTTACTATGGGGGCAATAGAGGTGGTATATTTCAGTTAATATTTGCTTGAGGAGGGGTGGTTTATGCATAAGCACATCCATTTTTGAATATTGTTTGTTTGCCTGCATTTGCATGTGTCTTCAGTACAAAACTGGGGAAGGGGGATTTTTCATAAATCTTTTCAATACTGTGTGCATTTGTGTACATGTGGACTGCAGTATTCGTGAATATGCTTTTCATAGGACGTTGTCAGTTGCCCTTTCTGTCCATCTGATTGGGAAAACATGATATGTTCCTACACTCTCCGTTGTTTTCCATCTCTCTCAATCTCTCCCCTATATGTATACTTAGAGCAACCTGTTTTTGATTGGAAGGCGACCCAAGATCTTCATTTGTTTTAAAAAATGAAAGCCTTTTTCAATTTATATTTACAACAGCAAAACATTAGGATCAAGCCAGGCTTACAATGTTAAAAAGTTAAAAAGTGTGATGTGCCCTTTTGTTATCAAATAAAGATTAAAATCAAATGACAAAATCAGCTGTCAATCAATCGACACATTAAACTCACATTTTTATGCATGCATTGTTATTATGGCTTTCACTCCTTCTGTACATGGGATGTACATGGGACATCATAAATGACAAAAGGTCTGGGTGGATATTGTAGGGGTACATGGAGAACAGCTTGTCCAGGTGATGTATCACTCTGCAGTGGCTGTCCGTTTGTCCCTGAAGTAGAGCGCACACCACTAGTGTCATCATCACTTATGGCCACTGCTTGTGGAACGCTGACATCCGCATGCATTTCCTGTGCATTCAGACTGACTCAGCAGAACCTTTCAGCCCAGTTCTAAATATCAAGGAACTTAAGGCGTGTTGGACAAGCCAGACCAAGGTGCCACTTCTTAAAGCTTATTGTTATTGTTAGATAACACTTTCTAAAGAGATGCTGTCCTTAGTAACTGCCAATACTGTATATTATATGTAAACATAGGGAAAACACGCATTGTTAGATAGGTCTGTAGATGAATAGTGAATATAAGGTACGATGGCTAATGACTAACTGTTGCACTAATTGCTCGCACAATTAGTATTGGTGTTCACTAAGTGGTATTCACATTAGTTGAATCCCTTTTTAATGTTTTAATGTGTAAATAAGTTTAAACAAGATGTTCTGATAATGTTTCCTGACCCACATTCATACAAACAATACATACTGTATAGATATATATATCATATTTCCATGTTGCATTTGTAATATTTATGGATATGAGATTCACGTCACTTCTTAATATCTTATGGGATGTTGACTGGTTATGTACATCTTATTGATTAAAAACAATGATGATTGATGGGTGTGCAGATTTAAGAGTTCAATTCCTATGCCATGTTCCTTTGACCTCTGGCCAGCTAACACTTTCTCACAACAGAGATGATCAAATCTAGACAGAGCACTCATGGCACATTAACATGCCATAAGATGGCACCTATTGTATGAACTATTGGCTTACAACTAAGAGTATGTGTGTGTGCTTGTCTGTCGAATTAAACTATTGTACTAGATTAGACAACTGGATTATACTGTACTACTAGAATTGTTCTATGCCATTGTGACCCATTAACGTACCATCTGCATGAATAAGAGGGTTGTTTATGGGTTTGTGTGTGTGCTTCATTTCAATGAGCTGCTGTGTCTGTCAGGTGTCCAATAAGAGAATTCTTAAAATCCTCAAGCGGATTGAAGTGACAGCTTTGACATAGGGAACAGAGATCTGATCCTGACAGAACTCCACTAGTGTGTTTAGGAATGAATTGGTCTGTAGGGTTTCTGGCTACTACTTCGTGTGTAATCAATTTGTAGACTATCAATTAATTCATAAATTAAATATTATAATCGATCAAGGTGAAGAAGGGTAATTATTATACGGAGCACCACCAAGCAGAATTTTAGCTTAGGATAAAAGCACGGCTCTGCGGGAAACCGAATCAATTTAGCATTAATTTAATAATGTATAGTTACTTGTTTTTAATCTCAATTCTGAAGTAGCGACGTTCTAATGTTACGAGAATAAATGATTGTATGAAAACGAAGATATGACACAGCTGGGTTTGAATGTAAAGCAATTCTATTTATTTACTAGTCTAAAACATGAAAATTACGGTACTACAAAGAATGACTAAATGATGACATTGATAAACTAAAGGGGTTAGTATTTAAACATACACAGTATAACAGTTAAAATATTGACAAATTATTCTAAGCACACTGCGGAAATTGTCTAAGCTCTAGCATCAGACACTCAATGTAATGCGATGTGTTGCAAAAGGAGTGAATTTTGATTCTCGGCCCACCCGTTGCGGCTTGATCGAGAAGCGGTTTGTGGTTTTAGTGGAAAAGTTCTGAAACGGAGTCTGTTGTGTGAAGTTGGGAGAGCTCTAAAAGTTAGTACCTTGTTTGAATAAACGTGGAAAAGAAACGTGTTTTGGGTCTTCTTTGACCTTTCCTGGTTAGGACAAAGGTGCGCTGATTTCGTCTCAGTGGTCCAGCTCTGACTCAGTAGATTTAGTTAAAAGCTCTAAATCCTTTCGGAAAACGTTGGAAGTTGTGAAGTCCTGTATGTGGTTTGAATATAGCTTCCTTTGCTCTGAAGCTGTTCAGTTAGAAAGTGTGCAAGGAATTTTCCGGCCTGTAGTGAGGTCAAAAGCCTTAAATCCTTTGTTCGAAGAGTCGTCCGTGGAGCGTGGTTCAAGGAAAAGGGGGTGCAATTGTCTTTATCCGGTTAGAACGAGATGGCCGATCTCGTTCTTGCAGATGTTAAAAAAGCCTAGTTTCCTGGTTCGAAAATCTGTTTAAGCTAGTCTGAGAAGGGGTGTCCAAAAGGTGGCTGGGGTCACCTGATTGGCTTGCATGCCAATGAATAGAGGTGTAAATTATCGTATGTAGTATAGTATGAGATAACGGTTGTCAGCTTCTTTGGCTCAAATCAGTTTCTTTCTATTTACACCTGTATGCTTGGAACATGTTCTATATAACGTCGGCAAAGCTTACACAATGTCATTGTGAACATTTCAATACCAAACATGACTATGCTAGCTAGGACGGTTCATTTAGAAAAACAATACAAAATATATAATTATAGAAACTACAAACGATTGATGTTACAATTTCTTCTCATTGTCAATGTCCAATAATTTCATTGAATGTTCTTTAGGCAACAGTTTCTTAATCACAATTTACTAATCCTTATAGTGGAAGTAGTGTACTGGTTTGTGTGTGACTGTAAGGATTTGTGTGAGAGAACCAGGCTGGCCCCCCTGGAGTGTTCACTGGGGCCATTTGGGGCCTGTTCCTTTATCTTATCCAAAGAGGGGGGAAGATTCGGTGATTGGTTCCCCTACACCGTCAAGTTTTTCACGGACAGCAAGGTTGTGCTTGAGTACATCCACAACTCCTCAAGACGGTTTTACACGTATGTGGCCAAGAGGGTGATTCGGATCAGAAGGACCACACACCCTCACCAGTAGTACCTACGTTCCAACAGACCAGAACCCTGCAGAACACGCCACTAGGTCGATTCCAGTGGCAGACTTATGGCACAGCAGTTGGTTTTCGGGCCCTGTCTTCTTGTCTCGAGTCAAAACCAGCGTCTGAGTCCAACATTTTCACCCTTGTCGATCCTGAAGTGTACTCTGAGATTTGTCCTGATGCTACAACCTTGATCACCAGAGTCTACGAGTCTTCTTTGGGCACCCAACATTTCTAAAGGTTCTCATTCTGTAGAATACTCAACAACCCGACTTATTAATGTTGCTGCATACTATAAAAGGGATTCAGATAAAGCCGTAAGCAAAGGATGGAATTGCTTCAAGGAGACCGTTAGCGTAAATGAGCTTTCACAAGCCAAAGATGTGATATTTTTTTCTGTCCAGCATGAGGTGTTCAAGAAAGAACTGGAACGTCTTGAAAAAGGACAGATTTGCCCTAAGCAAAGTGTGCTCAAGAAGCTCAATCCTGTTGTAGATAAAGATCTGCTTCGGGTTGGAGGTCGCTTGTCCGTTGCTGAAATGTCAAAAGAGGAAAAGTATGCGCTGATGGTGCCACACACACACACATTACCACTTTACTTGTGGCTTATCAAGGACGGCAGATTACAGAAGGCGTCATCCGATCAGCAGGATACTGGATAATCGGGAGCCAGCGCGTGGTTTTCTTCAGTTAACCACCAATGTGTCACTTGATGCAAACTATGAGGGAGGTTGGAGGAACAGAAGATGGCAGACTTGCCAGTTCATACTCACCACAGAGCCCCCTTGATGTGTTTGGGCCATGGAGCATAATGACATGTCGTACGAGAGGAGGTACTGCAGATAGCAAACGCTGGGCTGTGCTCTTTACATGCATGTCTACCAGAGCAGCGCACTTTGAGTTGATCGAATCCATGTCAACAGACAGCTTCATCAACGCTCTCACATTTTTCTCAATCGGTGGTCCCGCAAAACTCCTCCCCTCTGACCTCTGAGGGACTAACTTTGTAGGTGCCTGTAAAGAGTTGGATATCAACACAGGAGACGTAGCAGTGGGAAACTACCTCCAGGAGAAAGGCTGCACATGGGTGTTTAACCCTCCACATTCTTCTCACATGGGCGGCTCGTGGGAGAGGCTGATCAGTGTTGCCAGACACATCCTGGACCGTAAACTGCTTCAGAGAGGACACACCCGTCTGACACATGAAGTTCTGAGCACTCTAATGGTGGAAGTCATGGCAATCACGAATGCCATACCCTTGGTGTCTGTGACCCAGATATGCCTGAGGTCTTCACCCCAGCAATGCTTCTTACTCAAAAGGTAAATGCCGTTTCAGCTCCCTAAGGAAACTTTGGCATGGCTGAGCTGCATCAGAAGCAGTGGAAGCATGTCCAGTGTCTTGCAGACACCTTTTGGATGAGATAGAGAAGAGAGTATCTGTCCACTCTACAGAGTTGTAGGAAGTGGACTGACGTCAGACGAGATGTTAAAGCAGGTGACGTCGTCTTGCTGAAAGACAGCGTAGTCCACAGCCTAGTGGGACTTGTTGTTAAGGCTCTGCCAAGCAATGACAACAGAGTTCGCAAGGTAAAAGTTGTGAAGGAAGGGACTATCGAAGTGTTTCTGATGCATGTCTCAGAGATTGTTGTCCTTCTTTCAGAGGGGACTTACTGAAAGTAATCAATGTTGTGTTGTAGCCAAGGACAAATCCTTCACACAGGTCTTATCTGTAGTGGTACAATGTCATACCAAGCAGGGAGTGTTGAGCCTTTTGCAATACAATGCATGCAGTTGTTAACATTGAACGAATTGTGTGTCGCCATCTAGTGGCTGAATTGGTTATTGCAATTAGAAAACAAAACCAAGAGATTATTTAGTAGTTGGTCGCAGGCCAGAGAACTGTACTCAGGTTGCCGTTAAATGTTTTCTTTTTACGTTTCTGTCTTCGATACTATTTGTCTGTAAGTATGCCATTGTTTTGGATTATTTGCGTACCAATTAGAGTTAGTCAGCAATGCAATTTCAAAATGTTTAATCTTCTAGTAAAGTATTCGGTAACGTGTTGCACTGAGCTAACTTTCCTTTGCTAATTACCAAGTTATTAGAACGTCATGTACGTTGATCAGACGGGACTCTTTGTTTAGGTGATTGTTATAGAAGATTGAGTTTGTCTACATGCATTTGAAATAATCATTGCATTGGTTTGTATTTAGTAACATGTCAATGGTTACTAATACACAGTCTACTGTAATTGTCAAATCTTTACTCTTTCGGTGTTTGTGTTATGCACATCTTTCTGCTTTGTGCATTTCAGTTTCACAAAATTTTATCTTCATGCTAAAGTTGCAAGAAAAGTCAAGCCTTGTGTCTTTTTTGGAGGATTACAAAGTTGTTAGCTAGCTGTCTAGCTTTACATAGAAATGCATCGCAAGGGCAGTATAGCACCTATGTTCTTATATTGATGAATCCCATTTCTTCCAAAATTGAAAGCTTGTGACAGTTGTTGCTAATTAACTCCCTGCCAATTCCCATAAAAGGGCATGAGACTGCAGGGCCGTATGCAAATGAGCTGTCACATTTAGTAGCGTCAGTAGTGGATATTAAATAACACAAAAAAAGATTAATGGGATGATATTTCTCATTCATAAAATGCTGTATCTGGAGAGGGGCACACAACTAGACCGGGCTGCACCAAAATATCTGTGCACAGTTTGCTGCGCTGCCTGCACGTATAATGTACAAGACAAGTCTGCTATGGTGAAGGTCCTAGGCTGCGTTTGATTGTATTAAAGCACCGTCTTTTCTAGCCTATTTTAATCTTTGAAAAGTATTGCTAGCTGACAGAAATGTATCAATACACAGCCATTAAGTTATTAGGTGGCCGGCTGGTACAGCCGGGCAACTATTGTAATCATTATTAGGTGGTCGGCTGGTACAGCCGGGAACCTATTGTAATCGTTAGTATTATTATTATTATTAGGTGGCCGGCTGGTACAGCCGGGAACCTATTGTAATCGTTAGTATTATTATTATTATTAT
>JAVQIZ010225246.1:0-19887 GCA_036023535.2 Galaxias brevipinnis | reverse complement strand
CAAAGGAAATCGCTGACTTTTTGAATCCCTCCTGGAGATGTTTGTTTTTCAACCATACTTTGCCTTATATAAAGAGACTGTTTCCATCGCAAACATACACCCACACACGTTAAACGTGTCTCTGCTTGTGTTTATACAGAGGGATCTGCAGGTGTGCAGGTGGCCCGACACACACTCAGCTACATCCAGGAAATTGGGAACGGTTGGTTTGGCAAGGTGAGTCTTCTTCCTGTGATGCCACTGTTTGTTGACATCACGGCACCACGCCCGTGCATTAGATCACTTCTGTGCGTGGCAGTCAGTGACCTAAGCAGCAGAGGGGCAGAGCACTGTTGGCTGAATCATATTATTCAGCTTACTCATTTAAATTGACCTTTAAATGGAGTGTGCCGTGCATGCCTCATCTCTCCGAAAGAACAAAAAAAAGAGTTTTATATTTGCCCTGCCAGATATTTCTTTCTGCTAAATAGTAGTGTGGTGCATTGTTAAATTGACCCTGCACTCAGGCTGAGGCAGCCAGCTTGTTTCCCTGCTGCCTTATTTAACATGCTGAACAACTGCTTCACCCTCCTAGTCTCCAGACCGCTGCCCCTCTGGCTGTGTTGAGTTCAAACGTTCCCCCCCTATCTCCTACTGTGAAGTCAGGGAGACGAGGCACAGCCATTCCCCAGAGAGCCCTGGAGAAAGACGAAGAGCGAGGGGCGAGGGAGCGTGCGTGCTAGTGAGAAACGGAGGAGGGGAGGGGGCAGGCAGAGGGAGGAGGGGGGGCAGAGGGAGCTGGCCGGATGGCACGAGAGCTGGCGTGAGAGAGTGGTTTGTCTGATGGACGGGCTGGCCGGGCTGGACGTGCCTGTGCGACGGCTCCGAGGCAGCCAGCCATCCGTGAGCCCCGCCCCCCTGCATAGGCCCTCTCCCGCCGGCTGTGCGCTCCCACTACTGCACACCGTGCTCGGGCTGAGAGATGGGACGCTCTTCCCTCAGCCTGCAACGTTGACCACACTTTGTCATTCCACCCCGCGCTCCACATCCACTGGTCAGATACAAAGATGCCCTCCCTCGCGTCCAGTTTTTCCAAAACACATTCTTCTCTTAAGCTGCTCAATGTGGCGAGCCAAGCCAAACCAGTGGGGTCCAAGATGGCACCGTCCATACAGCTGGTGTAATGTGTCCGTGTCCCCGTCCAGGTCCTTCTGAGTGAGATGTACAGCGACCCGGCTGCAGCCAGAGTGGTGGTGAAGGAGCTGAAGGCCAACGCCAGCGCCAAGGAGCAGAACGACTTCCTGCAGCACGGAGACCCCTACAGGTAGGGGGGTGTGTGTGTGTGTGTGTGTGTGTGTGAGAAAGGGATTTGGGTGTCTCTGCCTCTGTTGATGAGCCCATAGTGTGATATCTCAGGATTTGTGTGGTAGATCACGTCAGATATTGTAGATTCGACCCATCCTCGTATATCTGTGGATGTGACCATAACGTTGGTGCTAGCCTCTTACCCGAGGAAGCAGCACCCGCTGTCTGCCTGCTCTGACACCCCAATAGCTGGGATCTGAGCTGGACTAGGACAGGGCTCCTCTGTGGTGAGGTGTAGCGTCGGTTAAGGAGAGCAGTGTCGTTTGACTAACCCTTGTCCTGTCCCCCACAGGGTCCTGCAGCACCCCAACCTCCTGCAGTGCCTGGGTCAGTGTGTGGAGGCCATCCCCTTCCTGCTGGTCTTTGAGTACTGTGAGATGGTGAGTGTTAAAATCCCCTACACGCTGGTCTTTGAGTACTGTGAGATGGTGAGTGTTCAAATCCCCTACACGCTGGTCTTTGAGTACTGTGAGATGGTGAGTGTTCACATCCCCTTCCTGCTGGTCTTTGAGTGCTGTGAGATGGTGAGTGCTCACGTCCACTGTAAAGGCAGAGGATCTATATATATATATATATATATATATATATATATATATATACCTGTGTGTGGTGGTGTGTGTTTCACCTCTTTGTATCAGCTCTCCTGTCTGATCCTGTGGAGCCCCCGTCCCTCTTGCTGCGTCGCTCCTCTGCCTCTCCAAAGAGCAGCAGCACCATGATTGCCTCTGATTTATCCTCTGTTTTTCTTCGTCTATTCTGGGGTCGGTCTGATGCCACTCTCCCCATGTAGTTACCATGTAACCCCCCCGCCCCCCCCACACTCACACACGCACACACACTCTCTCTATTGAACATGGCGGTCCTTGGCCTGGCTCCTCTCACATTCCAGCCTCGCCCAGTAATGAAGCAGGATCCTCTTACTCCCGCTCCACATTCTGGGTCGGCCCTGACGTCTTGCTGCGTTAGTGCATTTCTTCTGGAGCGCCGCGGAGTGTTTATGTGTGAGGGTTTGTTTTGTGGCTGGCCTGCCTTCGTATTCTAGCAGAGCGTTGAGACAATGTGTCTTTCAGACAGACCTGTACCCCTCAGAGGATTAGCCAGGCCTCTTGCGTGTGTTTTCCACTCGGCCCCTAGCCCCTAGCCCCTGCCCGGCGGGGTTGTGTTACGGCTCAGTCTGTTTTGGGGTGACCGACTGGAGTGAAGGCATGCGTATGGTATGTTCTCCTGCTTCATGAGAGCTGTCCCCCAGTCTGTGTGCGTGAGAGTCCTTATTAGGTCGGGCTGCAGAGTGTTGTTGTGCTGTCAGTCTTGTGGTACCGGCGTGTGCGCAGGTTGTGTTGGTTATGGCTGTTTGTGTGAGAAAATGTACGGTGACGGGCAGTGTGTGTGCGTGCGCGTTATCCTCGTGCGTGGGCCAGCAGTCGGCCTGAAGTGACCCTAACCCCGGACGGGCTGCTGTAAATCAGCCTGAGAGTTGGTCAGAACTAGAGACGTCACTCACCTGATATCTGGCACGACATGCCAGTGAGCCCCTCATTTTTAATGACCTTTACGCTGTTACTTGCACACAAACTGTAAATGAACACGTTTTCAGAAAGGATAGTGAGAGAGAGACAGAGAGGGAGAAGAGAAATATCCTGCGCGGCAGAGCTACTACTTCACACTCCGACTCCGACTCCGTCCAAAGGCCTGACTGCCCAGAACGACTTCCTCTGCCCGTGCCATGGGGAGGGGGGCGGGATTCTCTTGGCACCAGTTAAACCATTAGGGGGAAGTGTGGCCGGCCTCCCCCAAAGCCAGCCAGAGCCCTGGGTCCACTGGGCCCTCTGCCCGGAGCACCATCCCCCGGGCTCGCCCTGCCAGGCTGCTAAGCCCTCTTTCATTAGCAGCCAGAGGAGAGAGACACATTGTCTGATGCTCAGCAGACAGGCCTGTGGTCTCTCTCCCAGCCCTGTCTACCCTGGTGGGATAGGATGAGGCGGACGTCTGACATCGGGGTCCCTTTGGGCTCGTCTCACTGGGTGTTGTTTCAGTCCGTCATAGCCACTGTTCTCCTGGCTCTGTCGTAAGGCCTAGGCAGAGTGGACATTTGTCTCTGAGGATTGGAGATGAGTCTGAGTGGATGACTCCTCACTAGACAGTACGTCACTGTGCGTGGACAGCCAGAGTATCAAAGGGTTGTACGGGTTGGCAGTGGTCATTTGTTGGAAGATTAAATCTTACCTCTTTCTTCTTGGTAGAAGCTTCGGGACAGTGCCAGCTCATAGTAGCTTTTTAAACGAGGCATTTAATGGATTCCAGTGCTGTCCGTGTGCCAGCCAGGCCGGTCCTGGATGTTGGCTGAGACTATTATGAAGGAAGGCCGCTGGCGTTCGGCTTCAATAGGTTCTCTTGCATAACCTTTCATAGCTGAAGCGGAAATTCTAGGCCGTTTAAAATTTACATTTTAAAACAGTTTTTTCATACAGAGTGGACACCATTAGGGGTAAATGAGTAACGTTGCTTTGCTCCTCGTTAAGGTATTCTCCGTCAGAAAATGTACCGTGTTTTACATGGCCTCCTCGACTCCTTTCTTTGTTGTTACAGTGATCAGGCGTCTAGGTCTCAGTGGGTGAAGTGGTTTTGCTTCCTCTGATTACTTCCTCTCTGTCTACCTGTGGGCTAATTAGCAGGCTCACCAGCCTCTGTGGTAACGAGCAGCACTCGCACGAATGCGGTTTGACGCGTGTGTCCGAGCCTTTCCCCCCCCCCCCGCTCGCCCGGTAACGCCGAGCACCTTTGTGTCGAAGCAGCCAGGGAGTACAATGGGAAGCAGAACGTGTGCTGAGCTCATCCACAGGACACAGTCAGCTGGTTGTCCCGCTGCCTGCACAATGGGCTGGCTTTGTGTCTGCTGTGGAGTTTGCTTAGCGGCTCAGAAGAGGGACCACCGACACAGAGAGAGAGAGAGAGAGGGCCACAGAAAATAGACCCTGCAGATGGGTCCGTCTCTACACCCTTGACCTGTCGGGTGGCTTTTATTGTTTTGAAATCACTGTGACATAGAACTGAATGCTATCAAACAGTTGTACTTTGATTTTATCCCCTCTCCTGTCAGCAAAAAACACTTCCTGACAGACTGAGAGAGGGCTGCAGTCGAGATAAGTGTTCTGCACTACCATCTGGTGGTAGAGTGGGGACACTGCGTCTTCCCTCCACAATGTTTCGTTTTAAAATACACACACAAAAAAAATGTTTTTTCAATTAGCATTGGGTAATGGGTGCCATCAGAATGCTTGCAATGCGAATAAGGATCACACGCTAATTGACTAATGTGTCTGTCTATTGCAGGGCGATCTGCGGAGCTACCTGTCTCAGCAGGATTGGATGTTCAGGAACGCTGAGCTGCTGCAGTTGCAGAAGATGGCCTGTGAAATTGCTGCTGGTGTCACTCACCTTCACAAGAACAACTTCCTGCACAGGTAGCACTTCTCGTTTGCCTACTTTTTTACAACCCCCTCTTCACACTTGTCAGTCCTGCGTGGGTTTAGCTGAAGACTCAGGTCTTGGGGGACTTGTAGATTGTGTGACGAATAGTCATTTTGCAGTTAGAATATTTTAATTAGAAACCTGATTGACGTAGATTTGTTCACAGCCGAGTCAAAGCCTGTGTTAAGGGCAAGCCCATCATTTAAACAACAGGTCCAGTACATACACATGTTTGGTCAACAGTCACAAATGATCGAAGGGAGCACCACTGTTCACCACCATAGGGCCCTGTTTGTGTCTAGTCTTTGCCCATGTCAGTGCTTGGTGTTCTGGGTTAGAGCTCAGAGCAGAGGGGGTTAGGGTGGAGGGGGGTGCTCCAGGGTAACATGCGGCGCTCAGCTCATCTGCTGTGTTTTGCATGCCCCAAATAAGCCATAAGGCCTCCAATTACACAGCTCCCACGCATTTCCGCGGTGTCAGCTGTCGCCCGTCACAGGGATATGATGAATCTGCTCTTTGCGTGTAAAAGGATAGCCTCATATTGGACATTTCTTTCACGTTAACACATTAAAGGACCCTTCACAGATTTTGCCCCCTAGTGGAGGTTATTACCGTCGTAAAAATATCACTACCTCAATGTCTTTATGGTCGCAAAAACCTGATTTACTCCTTACGTCAAACTTCTGGCCACGCCCCAGAAGCGGCTGGGCAGGGATGGTTGGGTGGCTGTGGATGGTTCAGCGCCACAAAGCCTTCTGGGAAGTGGTCGGTGTGAAGCAGGCTAAGTGCCAGAGTAACGCAGCACGTTATTAAGATTGGCCTACGAAATGAGCAGGCAAGCACCGTGGCCAGAGAGAATGACAGGATCCACTTCCTCCGGCGGGGAAATCAAACTTTGGACATTGGAGGAGGTGGGTCTTCCACGATTGTCACTTAACAGTCCAGCAACCCGTCCAAGGGAACTTCCTGAAAACTATCCCAAAGCCTCATTCAATTGTTCTAAACATTCATTCAGAAGTAATAAACAGCTCTTTGTATTGGTGGATGAGCTGAATTAACGCGTGCTGTGTTCTAAATGATTTTGTCCTGCGTCTAGGATGCTTTGATTTGTGTAACTATCAGGCCCCCAACAATGTCAAGAATCTGACAGCACCATCTGCCCCAGCAGACTCTCTTCTGCGAGAAGATCCTGATGGCACCTTGGATTAGCCTTGTAGGGGTAACGTCCTGAACCTAATTCCCGGTGACTCGCCGACGTTACTATAAGCTGTCCCCCTGTTGCCAGCGGGAATACGCCTGGGACGGGGAGTGTTTAAAATATCTCTCCATTTATCTTGCAAAGGTTTCAGTTCGCCTGACAGTCCTTGCTCGGCGGTGTGTGAGCAGGACCACTGGTGTCAGCGATGTCCGCGGATAGGAAGGCGAAGGAGACACGCTGTTGGAACCAGCACCCGGGGAATGTCACCAGTCTAAGGAGAAACCTTAGCCCAGCCCCTCTGGGAGCCCCTCCATCTGAATGAGCTACCATCTGTCCCCACCTTCATTTTGCCTGAGGCCTTCCTTGCGTGTTCCCCAGGCCACATTGTGCCCAGCTAGCACTTCTTTCCGGGTACTGGATGATGCTGCCAGAGTTGGGAAAACTCCCAACAGCAGTGATTTCTGCTGCCAGGAAGAGATCAGAAGCAAGGAAACCCTGTAGTGATTTCATTTTGCGAGCTTGACCCGGGGCTTGTGAATGACTTGTTCTCGAGGTGGTCACAGTGTTTGAGCTGCAGTTGGGGATGGCAGCGTTTCATTGGGCGTAGGAGGTAGGAGCCGTTGGTTTGAAGTGCCCGGGTAAAGACCAGTGTCCTTTCTCAGAACGGCCAAACGCCACTACAGTGTATGAGCAATATGTATCACCTTTGACAAGTCATAAACTCACATGTTTCCCAGTCACACAAAGTCTTTATTTGTTCTTGATATAATAATATCCCAAGGCATATTTCCTGGAAGTGACCACATGAGGACAGCACTGAGCCAAAGAAAACGTGTCCATTCCATGTCTAAGGGCTTTCTGACAGGCTGCAGATACATGGTCCCACTCGGCCATCTTGGCAAGGTTCTTATAATGTGTGGTTCTGACTCCGCAGGAACATTTAAGCAAACATGAGATGGCTCTATGTCAACAATAGATTAGCAAAGCGATGCTATTTGCCAACGACGAGCATATGTCCTGCTTAACACAACACTTATCACTATGCCTGCTAACATGGCATAACTCTGTACTCATTTGTAGAGCTAACTATTGACATAAAGTGGTTTGTCCCTTTCTCTCACAGTGATCTCGCACTGAGGAACTGTTTTCTGACTGCGGACCTGACTGTCAAAGTGGGAGACTATGGAATTGGACCATACAGATACAAGGTATGAGTATAGTGTTAATGTGAACAGAGGACATTTGACCATATGGTTGACAGCATGTGCAGTTTGATTCCATGAATTGACTTCCATCTCTGATCTTACTAACTGAAAGGGTTTAGAAACGTTCCCCCAAATGTGATCGGTAAAGTAGACAAAGGTCATTTCTCAAGTTACATGGTCCGCGACTAAATCATTGATGTGATCTCCAGCCAGCAGCTCCTCTGATTTGACTGGTCCACTGTGCCATACTGTACCAAGGCAAACATTAGATCAGTAACCTTTGGGTAACCAGTAGCCTTCCCTAACAACTGAGCTTTGCTGCATCTTTCTGAACTCTGGCAAAGAACTGAGGCCACACCCAAGTGTAACCTTACACGTTACATGGGGCTCCCCACATAAAAAGCACTTAGCGTTTGGCGTCTCTGTCTGGTCCATTCCTTAAATATTGTTGAGCTCTCAATTTGGTCCTGTTAATATATTGCTTATATTACTGTCAAATTATTTGATTGTCGTGCATATAAAGTTTGTGTGCCAAGAAAAAAATATTTTTGTCACTTAAGGCGAAAAAAAAAAAAGCCACAGTATTATTTTAGAACTTTATTTATTTAGTGATATCCACAATGAAATTGAAAACATGCGGACAATATGTCAAAACTATATCTTTTTTGAATTGCTTTATACTATGCAATCATACAGTCTATTTGATAATCTTGTATTTCTTTTGTGGTAATAGTATGTTGACCTGTCTGGTAATGTCACTGTATTCTCTAGTCCCTTTTTCACCTGACTGGACCCTGTGTTCCCCCTGCCTTTCAGGAGGATTACATCATCACAGAGGACGACGAGTCGGCACCCCTGCGCTGGTTGGCCCCCGAGCTGGTAGGCGAGCGGCACGGGGGCGTGATCACCATGGAGCAGACCAAACCTGGCAATGTGTGGTGGGTACCTGCCTGCCCAGCCCCTTCTCAGTGCACTGCCACAGCTAGTCCTCATGAGCAGCATCCTCCATGCTTATCACTGGCCAAGCTATGGGGACACGAGTTTGTCAATTTAAACGACCATTGATGTTAGCAGTTTTATTTCCTAAAGTCAGTAGCAGAATGTATTCTTTTTTGTGTAATTTATACAATATTTTTGAATGAAATGGTTTACTACACATCACCGTAGCATGTGGCGACATTAAACCCTTAACCTGATGTGGGTTTTGCATATGGGTTACAACTAAAACTGGTCTCTGTTAGACGCTGTAAATATCAGCAGTCAGTCAGCCTCAACTCCTATAGACACTGACCCGGCACTGTCTTAGCAGCTTCCCACTATGTCTCCCCTTTTGACCTCTGGGCTGAGTGCCAACATGTCTACCAGTCGTAAATCATGAGCTTATATAACAAGCTTGGGTTACAAGACCAAATTTACCTCTGAATGAGGATACGATACGTTTCCAGTCAATTGCCTATGTATGGCACCATATTATCTTGTTGGCCCATAGTGGATGTGCTATGTGATTGTGTAGATATCAACACATTGATTTCTTTTCTCTGTGTTTCCAGGGCGCTAGGGGTGACTCTGTGGGAGCTCCTGGAGAACGCCGGACAGCCCTACCCACACCTGTCTGACCGCGAGGTCCTCAACCACGTCATCCGGGAACTGCAAGTCAAGCCCTTCAAGCCACAGCTGGAGCTACCCTACTCTGAGAGATGGTGAAGCTCACACCCTAACAGTCCTTCACGTCAGCCCTGAGTGCTCACAAAGTCCACCCTCATAACCCATCACACGTAATGTTTGTACAGTAGATCATGCTCCCTTTGTACAGTGTCGTTGAGTAAGGCGCTTTTAAATCCCATGTGTTAATAATATTAGTCATTATTATTATTCTTAGAGTATCTCTGTAATGTTGGAGGTTCTTCACATTCACCTAGGTTTGTCCATTTCTGTTGGACCATCAACGATACTCATCATCTTTTATCTGTGCAGGTATGAGGTGCTGCAGTTCTGCTGGCTGTCCCCTGACAAGCGCGCCACAGCCGAGGAGGTGCACCGCCTGCTCACCTATCTCCGCATGCAGGGCCAGAAGGACATGGAGGAAGACTTTGAGCAGCGCTGGAGCGCCCTCAAGCCTAACCCCAGCACCCGGCAGGCCGCGGTCAGCGACTCGTCTTTCCCCATCCTGGAGCAGTTTGCGGAGGACTCGCTGCGGCCTGAGGTGGATGAGGTTCTCACGGTGACAGAGACCAGCCGGGGCCTGAGCTTCGAGTACGTCTGGGAGGCGGCCAAGCACGACCACTACGACGGCAGCCACGGCCGCTCGGCCATGGACACCACCCTCAACTACCACAGCATGTTCTTCCCTGTCCCCAGCGACGAGATCCAGGCCCACTTCCCCGACCCCGCCGCGGCCAGGGCAGGGAGCACGGAGACCAGGGGCACGGCTTCCAGAGTCCCCGACGTTCTGCCGGTGCTCGACGCTCACAAACCCTCAAACGGCAACGAGTACTACATCCAGCTGGAGGAGCAAGGGGAGAGCGCGTGCGAGGGAAATGAGACCCGCGGCTCGGATGCCGACACGCTGTCCGACAGGCAGGAGTTTGTGGTGCTTCAGGACGTCCATTTGGACGAGTCGAGCACGGATGCCGACTTCTTCCATCAAAGCATTGACTCCAAAGACTCCCTGCTGCAGGACAGCCACATATGGTCGTCCAGCGAGCATGAAAGTCCCTACCACACCAACATATTCAGTGAAGGGGATTCTAAACAGGAAAACCCCCAATCCTGGGAGAAGAGTTTCATGGAGCTCCCGGTACGCAACGGGAACCCTTTCCTACAAGGGGCACCGGTAGAAGCCCCGGAGGCAGCCACAGACAAACGCTTCGGGGATTCTTTTTTAGGTGATTGTTTAGAAGCCACTCAACGAGGAGAGTTGTCAGGGAGGGAGGGGAGCACAGACGTGTCGAGGCTTCTGAACACCGAGAAACTAGCAGACAACTTCCTGTTCCTGACGGAAAACAGTCTGATTAAAGAGAGCTCTGGTTCCTCCAGTGGAAACAGAAGTCCACAGCAGGACCTTCTCTCCCCAGGCCTCCCACACACTCCAGAGGAAAGCTTCAAGATGAGCTCCTGGGATAATCTGGACAACTTGGATGGCGCAGGCATTGCAGAGACCCCCTTAAAACCAGCAGAGCGTAACACGTTTCCAAGAGATGGACTTTCAGATTTAACTATTAATTTCCTTCAGCCGGTTATACAAAAGGAAATACTGGTGCCTTCCATAACACTGGTCACAGAGCCCACCTTTGACGTCAAGACGCCTGTTGGAAATGGCTCTTCCAGCGAAGACTTTGACCTGCTGAATTCCTCAGATACAGGGATCGACTCTGCTTTTGACTCTTCCTCTGGAGGAATTGATGTCCTGACTAGTATTGCTGACAGCTTTCCCTCCCTAACGCTGTTAGGAAGTGCCCCTGCAGACCCCCTTTGCATAGATGCCAAACCTTCCAGCTTCGAAGACTTACTGGGATCTCCAAAGGACGGTTTTCAACCCATAGGAAGCAAACAACTAGTTGACGGACAAGTCCATCTGTCCCCTACAAACAATAGCCGCAGTGAGGGCCTAACCACCGATGACTTGTTGAGTGAGCTCATTGACAATGATCAGGAGGAAACGGAAGCTGTCCTCTCCGATCACGACGAGCTCACTGTGGAGGAGGAGGAGGAGGAGGAGGAAGAGGACGACGCACTTCTGGTCAAGTCCACTCTGCCTGTCTCAGGGCCATCGATGGACCGGATCAGCCAGGACAGCCTCCTGGATGACAGTGTCTCCACCACGCCCCCCACAGCCGAGAACTCTGCTGAAACCCCCGATTCCCTCGACTCGTTAGACATCCACAGGCTGGAGGCTCATGCGGAGGACCTCAGCGCTCCAGCAGCCCCTCAAAAGCTCCAGCCACCCTACAAAACGGCCGACAGTGGTTATGAAACGGAGAACCTGGAGTCCCCAGAGTGGATCTCCCAGCCCATCGTCAAAGACCACTCCCCAGAGGAAAACGGGACGAGCCTTGCGGAAGAAGGCGAAGAGGAAATACCCGAGGAGCTTCCTGTCACGACAACGCTGGTTCCACCTGAAATCATCGTCTCCGAAGTAGAAAGCATTGACGCTGAGGAGGAGGAGGAGACCAGTGAAGAGCAGCCGCCTGAGACCCCGGTGCCGGGGGATGAACCCTTCATCGGGGGGAACTACAGAGACTCGGCCTACTTCTCCGACAACGAGTCTGAACCAGAGAGAAAGTCTGAGGAGACCAATGGGGCCAGCGCTGCTGAGGGGCCCGGCCTGAGCAGCTCTACGGCTCAGATCATCAGTGGTGCCTCTGGAAGTCCTCAGAGTGCAGCGGGAGAGGAACTAGACTCCTCACTGGTTTTCCAGCAGAAACATCTCAAGAGCAACGGAACAGGTCCTGCCGATGAAGTTGAGACAAGCCAAGCACTCCCTCCAGCTGGGAATGGTTTCCCTGAACTGGTCCTCAGCGGAGAGGAGGACTGGGATAGAGAGGTATCCACGTCCACCCAGGACGGCCACCAAGACACAGCCCCACTCCATCTCTTACCAGATTCAAGCTCCTCCACTGAGCCACCGGCCAGCCAACCCTCATTGCCACTTCCTACCTCAGCGAAACCGTTACCAGAGAACATGGTCCACGCCAAGCTAACGCGGACCTACGCCAGCGACAGCCCCAAAGTGAAGGAGTCCGACATGGAGGGACGCTACCTCGGCCGGCAAGACGGCTCGGGAGCGGACGCGCCGGAGGACGGGATGGAGGCGGACGAGGAAGACGAGAACAGCGACGACTCGGACGAAGACGCGCGAGCCTATCGGCTGCACAGCTCCAGCTCCGAGAGCGAGGAGGACGACGACACGGTGCACCCGGTCCCGGTCATCATCTCCGACGACAGCAGCTCCAGAAACCTCCGCAGCCTGCTGAAGGCCCCCGCCCTCCACGGTCAGCCCGAGCTCCCCCCGGCCACGCCAGCGCTCAGCCCAGCAGACAGCAGCAAAAGAGCGGTGTCGTTCTTTGACGACGTCACCGTCTACCTGTTTGACCAGGTACTAAAGGAGGGCCACTGTTGCTTTCATTTTCACTCTTGATAAAGACTTCCTTGTAAGAAGTATTCTTTTAGGGAAATTTCTTAAATTTCTATGTATTTCTTTTACCTTTTTTAACATGGCTAACTAGTGGCTAACTAGTGGCTAACTAGTGGTTAACTAGTGGTAGGTCGGCTGTAAGAAGTGACATCCTCTGTTCTTATTTCAGGAGACCCCCACCAAGGAGCTTGGAGACCACTCGTCCTCCTCGAACAGTCAGGTAGCTGAGTTCAGCAGCCCAGTCCCCACGGCCAGCTACCTCAACAGGTTCACCAACTCTGAGAGCTCCACAGATGAAGAAGGTACCAGCCCAGCACATGGATGTCCGTGTGAGTCGAAGGGGATTGTTTGTTACGCAGATGCTCAGTGTCTCTCTGTCCGTTCACAGGGGGCGGCTTCGAGTGGGACGACGACTTCTCCTCCTCCGATGGTTCCTTCATGACCAAAGGGTCCAACGACTCCATGGCCTCCAAAGCCCTGTCCACGCCCGCCGCCTCCAATTACTTCTCCCCCCCTCGGTCGACGGGCCGCGCCTCCGACACCAGCTGGAACAGCGCCTCGTCCAACTACTCCCGCTTCTCTATCTCGCCCGCCAGCATCGCCAACTTCTCCCTCACACACCTCACCGACTCCGACATCGAACAAGGAGGCAAGTGGAGCGTGCCATAGGTTTAACCGGGGATTTAGAAAGGGATAGTGGTGGCCTAGTGGGTACAACCGCTACCTGGTGACCAAAAGGTCATGAGTTCAAGCCGACCTGGGAGCAAGGCACTTAACCCTAAGTTGCTCCAGGGGGTTGTATGTAATGTAACCAAAGCTATTGGCTCAGGTGTCAGGTAATATGTAAAGTCACACGTCTGTAGGTGTGGTCTCTCTAATTAAATCTTCCTTCTTTTGTCCTTCTCAGGAGACAGTGAGGATGGAGAGAAGGACTAGCCCTTGGGCAGAGGGGGCCGTTTCTCTCAGAAGGACACACACCTGTTGTTGCAGGTTCTCTTGTCAGGAGGGCGGAACCCGAT
This sequence comes from Galaxias brevipinnis, assembly GCA_036023535.2. NCBI lineage: Eukaryota > Metazoa > Chordata > Actinopteri > Galaxiiformes > Galaxiidae > Galaxias > Galaxias brevipinnis. The sequence continues at coordinate 6,519 of JAVQIZ010225246.1, read as the reverse complement.
TTAAAGAAAGTATAAAGTGGTCCGATGGCAGAGGCTTCTCTCAGGCAGAATAGCTCTTTACTGATGGCCATGACGAGGACTACAATACACAGACAGAGCCATGGGCTCCAAAAACCTATTTCCCCTTTGTCCACAAACTCCATTTTATCTAACAAAACTGAACTGCCCGCTTGAAAGCCTCGGAGCCACCAAGTTTTGCTTGCTTTTGTTTTGCTCTTGGTTCACACACTCCTTCCCAAAGGGTTAAAGTCTGTCACCAAAAAGAGAAAAGACTAATCTGTTTTCAACGCCAGAGCTACTGAGTGGAATATAACAGTTAACAGTGGGTTTGGCAACGCCATATAGGAATAGGACTCTGTTTTGTCAGACTAAATATTAACAATTTGCAGTTGAAGCACTGCTCTTAAATATTGTTTAGCTCCCCTCTCAACTGTCGGATTATCACAGTAGCTGTCCCGCCCGTGTCCCTCTTGTTAGGTATACTCAAAGTCTTTTTTTTGGAGCTACGCTGAATTGAATAATGAGACACTTCAGCAGTTTGGCAATAGGAGTGGGACTCAAGGAACTAGCAGATTTAAATACACCTTTCAAAACACACTACATTATGTCCATTTCCAGGACAAAGTTGTTATAGGAACAGTTCTAGATCTACACGATGAACAATTTAGTCGTCCCGGCATAAATGAATGACCAGGGCTGGAATACAAGTGTGTTGTTTAAAGCCTTAGAGGTAAGATGCTCAGCATAAATTATTGGAAGGTGACGTGACAGGCTTCATTCGTTTTGGGTTTGTCCAAGTTATTTATCAATGGGTCTTATCATAGTGCCTATTATATTGTTTTTGCAAACAGGCTCCACTGTTAAATATTTAAAAAAATATATAAATCGCCATGATAAATGTGGTGACTCAGTTTATAAGTGAGTGTAAAATGACAAGGGGTTTGTAAAACAAATGTGCAATGATTATCATTCACGAGTTGAAATGTATGCGAACAAGTTTATAGGAAGACCTAGTGTTCAGGGTTCCTATAGTACCATATTAGGACACTACAGACTATTTTATTTGATGTACAATACTGTGCAAGTTTTAGGCAGGGGATGCTGTTTTGAAGGCAAAGGGTGGTCACACCAAATATTGATTTATATAGATTTTCTTTTCACACACTTTGTATTTTATAAATTGATTAAAAAAAATAAACAATTATGATTTTAGATTTTTTGGAAAACCATTCTTACTTTGAAGCATATTTTTTTACACCTACCTGAAACTTTTGCGCAGTACAGTATATAAACCTTTGAAATCAGTTTGAGATTGAAGTCTGAATCAAGTGGATGAGCTTTTAAGTGTCTTCATGTTCATGTACAGTAATGAAACCGTTCTTCCAGAGACTAGGTTATGCACAGACAGAATTATCGCTCTCAGTTTGGGCTTTTGGTCTAACATGTCTTTATTTGTTTTTCGTTCCCATCTGTTGAATGGCTTTCATGTAGTGGATAGGCGGTCATGTCCCCCACCAACAATAGACACTGTATCTTTCAAGTTGAATCCCTGTGAAAACCAGCAGTGTGTGCTTCAGTTAAACTTGAACATTTTATTTAAGGAAATCCTTGTTTTATTCAACTACAGTATACATTTGCTTAATCTTGCACATTTTGAGAAGTGTAACTTAATGTTGAACTGTACTGATATGTATATACATGTTTTTGTCTTGTAAATGGGAAATTATGTAATTGAGTTCTAGCTATAAGGTTTCATTTTGTAATTAAGAAAGAGTTGATAAAAAAAACCAACATATCACGGTCCTTAGGAAAGCGATGGTAAGTTAAAATACACAAACAGATGTTAAATTGCATTGTCCTCTGAACTAGTGTACATTTTAAAAGTTGTAATATTTTTACTTCTTATTGATGATCATGCTTGGTGTTAATTGAATGAAACATTTATAATTACGCTGTTTAATATGGAAATAAATGCTCATTTACTTTTATTTATTTTGCGTGGCATCAAACATGTGAATGAAGTCTGGGTGGCCTGGGTCCTTATAAATCAAGTGTACGTTCACTTCCCACTCAGTTTTAAGTGTTTATTTCAATTTCACATCCTTTGCAATAATTTCCTGGAAGGTATCAGAAAGTTGGTCATTTTTGAAGTGAGCCTGTTATCGCAAGAAACATGTCCAGACATTGGGAGGGAGATGAGTGAGAGTCAAAGCAGTGCATTTCATAGATCAATGCCCTTATCAGGAATCAGGTTGTCAGAACATTCAATCCTGGATATTTACAAGTTCAACAGTCATTGTATATAGGCTTAATACTGGCAAGACAGTTCATGGACAACAAGTATGAAGTTCTTAATAAACCAGTTCTTTTCTGTATGGTAAACCAAGTAGAGCTGCATTTTAGAACAAGACTAAACAGTAAAATTACAAATCTTTTTTTATTGCCAACAGCCAAACCCTTCCCACAGAATTGAATCTGTTCTTGTTTAGATGCAAAGGAAAAAGGGACAAAATGAAATTAAACAATAAACAATAAAATTAAACAAATAACAGCAAATCTTACTTCAACGCATAACAAATACATAAATTTAAACGAAGACAACAAACAACAAAATATCTATTAGGCAGCGTTTGACAAACACCACGGTTCAAGACTAATCCTTGACCTAGTTTATTTGAGGGCAAAGCCTCAGGGTTCTCCTTGACTCCTACTCCCTTGACTCCTACTCCCTTACATGTCCGGTGACCTTGAATGTCTACAGAGGCGCCTATAAATTAAATGTATTAATATGTTAACAGAACTGAAATTCTATTTAAAAACCTGCTACTTCTTAGACCCACTCATGCAGCCTCCAACCCTTTTGGGTCCCATATGATATCTGAAGACTTGCCAATCAAGGTGCTATAACTCTTTCCCATCATCCCATATTTGCATTATTTCTGCTTGGAAGCCACTCAGTTACAATCAAACCAACACAATGGCCTTATGTTAAAACACTAAAGTGATCTGGATGCTTGGGACCATTGCGGTAGCCTGGTGCTCTGTGGTTTCATGTCTGTCCACCACAGGGTGGTGCTCGCGTTGAGATACTAGGAACCCAGAGGAGTTTGGTTATGAAGGAGGGACTCCCAAAGCAACACCAGGTATTGGGGAAAGAGACAATAACAGATGAATTGAAGAATGCAAGGAGCGTTGACAGCATCTGCCAGAGAAGACCCACCGCCCACTATCTCTGCCCTATCTGAAAGTTCACCCAGTCTAAGGACAAAAACACCAAACACATTAAGCCAAGGGTTTGATTTGTGCACGCCCTTTGATTTGCGAGGATATGGGTGTCAGGAAGTTGTGTAGACAGACAGACATGATTAAACCAGGCACCTACTGGCTGGAAGAGAATGGGGGAGGGGAAGCTACATCACCACGGCGTTGCCATTCACCTGGGCAGGGGGCCTGGCTGGGAGGGGGCTGAGGGGGGCGCCAGCTGGAAGCAGGGCTGGTAAAGTGTGGGGGGCGCGGGGGGCCTCCGTGGAGTTTCCCCTCACACTAACGTGCTCCCATCCTCCCTGGAAGACAAGCACACACAATGCCTTTTTTTTTTAGCCGAACATTTATACGTACATGGTATAACATCAGTTTGACATAAGGCAAGTTAGCCTAGAAGGCCAGAGGCCCCTTACCCCTATGCCGTAGTCCCAGGACTGGCCCCTGGGCTGCATGGGCCCCACCCCCAGCCTGTGACACACTGTCCCAGGAGGCTCGCTGGAGAAGCCTTGGACCCCGTCAGCGATGATCCACACCTTAAACAGGCGGCCCTGTTAGCTAAACACCGGCATTGCACCGCTAGAAGACATTAGGACAGTTCTGCAGCGGTAACCGACCTGGTCCAGGGGTCCCACAGACACCTTGGTGACGTTGCCAGAGATAAGCTCCCAGGCCGAGCCTTGAGGATAGCTGGGAGTCAAACCCTGTCGGTACCACAGGTTACCTGTAATCCCACACACACACACACACACACACACACGGTGATAGCATTATTTTTATTTATTTGTTTTTACATTTGGCAACAGACATATTCCAACAGCGCTGACAATCTTGTATTATTTCATGTTAACCCTAGCTATGTTTGAGTGCAATGTATTCAAATCACAAAACTTTGGAGAGTAACCAACCACATATGCGGAGTTTGCTCAGTAGCTAACAGACCCTAAATCATGCAGGTACTCACTGTTTTCATCCACAGCGAAGACGGAGGTCCTGCCAACGGACAGCTGCTTGAGAGCCTGCCGGGGGGGAGAGGGGATGTGGTACCAGCACTCTCCTGGAGGAACAGAAGCCCCACAGGTTACTGGAGATACCTCAGCTTCTCTGGGGAGGTCACACAGGCTATCAAGGTTAAACATCCACACTTCAAAATCCAGTTTCAGAAATGGATGCTAATGGATGCTAAGCGGCCCTTCATATGAGGAAGCCCCTGTTCCATACTGTAGAGTACCTCCAGCACCTTAGCTGAGTTAAGCTTGGCTGTGCGGTGGGCCCTACCCTCTAAGGAGGGATGTCTCACCGGCAGGGTTGTGGGCGGACACAGAGCCTCGGTAGAAGACAGCACCATCCCTGGCGATGGCCCACACCTGGTTGGCCCCGCCAATGCAGATGGACTTGAAAGGCTGGTCCGTGCCCACATGGAGCCAGGAACTCCCCTGCATGGTCACAGACACACACAGCTGCAGTTTCTAAGAGTCTTCTAGAGTCTTAAGTGTTGTAGCCTGAACGGTCACAGACACAGCTTCGGTGAATAGTTCCTGGGTGAGTTTAAACTGTTGTAAGAATATCACCCTTTGAGCTTTGACGGGAGCACCAATCGAAAGAAAAGACAAACTACAGCAAAACGGTTTAACAAATAATGAAAACCTTTCCAAATGGATTTGTCTAATAGAACAATTAGCTGCTCTCTCTGTGACAGTATCACTATAGTGAATGTGAGGGCTGTGAGCTGTAGAAAGGGTTCCTCACCGCGGGCTTTCGGGCGGTGACCCCCAGCCGACACAGCACGTCTCCCTTGTCACTCAGGGCCCAGACGGGCACCTGCTCCAGGTCAGCCTGGGCCAGACAGGGCAGCACCGTAACGTCACTCAGGGGGATGGGCGGGACCTGCTGCCAAGGCCCGCTCAGCGCAATCTTACACTTCCTGTTTGAGGACGCAACGTTACGTATGGTATAGATGTTTTCCCAGTATCACCTAATGGTCATGCAATGGGTGTATGGTGTTACTGTAATGTTTTAGAACGGTGCAGTATACCTCAACCAGCGTCTGCGTCTCACAAAGTCCTTTATCGTCTTGTGTCCTAGGAACGTCCTGCATGAGAGAGATCAACAACAAATCAGACTTCACATCCAAAGGATCAATGGAGGAATACCACTTTTGTGCATATAGGCTGTGTAGCCTTTAGACAGCAACCCGTTTTACTGTGAATCCAGCACATTTGAATAAAATGACTTTGAGGTTAAAGTACTGACGGTCACTTTTTTTTTTGAGAGTATTTATATCCATAATGCATAAACACTGCAGGAGTTGAAACCCCTGGCCTCATTTAAAAGGCAGATTTACATAAACTTAAATAAAGCTTACCAATTCACCCACTCCTACGTGGAGAACTTTGGACAGCGGATTTTGTCCTACCAGTACATTTAAATCAATTAAATCAATTAAAGTGAATGAACTAGAAATCATCCCAGAGTTTTAGTCATACCAATAATAACAAATAGTTATGGATCTAATGCAGCAAGACATCCCCAAACAATAGCACTGCAGAATACAGAGGATTGGTTCTTTAATAAACAAGTATTTTACATACACTGGGAAATCAGCTGCATACTGCCAGCCCTCTTTGTCTGTCCCTCCTGGCGTCCCATAGTCAACGGCCCACTCTGTCGCCTGAATGTGGAAAGACACAACAGATTACGACCTAATATGGAAAGGTATGATGTTATTGTTGCTGGGGGGGTGGGGGGGTGTTATAAGCGGGTTCCCCTACCCAGGTCCACTGAGGCGAGGGGGGGTGTGTGTTGGCCTTGGTGCATTCCCTCAGCCCACTTTCATCACTCCACATCGGCCGGTCTGTGGGGAGCCCTCTGAGGATGACAGACACACACACACAGACACACAGACACACACACACACACACACATTAATAAGCTTGAAACCAGCATGATTAATTTACACTCACCCAGGTGGGTGCTACACATTGCCAACCAAACTACGAGTCCCCCCGCTACAGTGTAAAGCACTCTGGGTGTCTAGAGAAGGGCTATATTAAATGTTATTAATTATTATTATTATTATCATAATGTACTTGTCTGTGTAGCCCGTCATGGGGTTCCATCTTTGGTTCTCGTACACGTACAGGGTCCGCACGTCCGTCTGGGTGTGCAGACTGGACACGTCTCCTGCCAACAAAAGAGACATGCAATGTCATTACCGTCTAGTCACACTCTGGCTAAACCAAGAAGACACATGCACGC
>JAVQIZ010225237.1:0-37501 GCA_036023535.2 Galaxias brevipinnis | reverse complement strand
GTGTGTGTATGTCTGTGTGTGAGTGTGTGTATACGGAAGGTGGGTACCAAAGCTTGTTTGATCTCTTCTCTTTCATCTTTTCACTAGAGACGTCTGATGTAAGTGTTTTCCTATGTCTCTCTATATGTCTCTCGCTCTCGCTCTCTCTCTTTCTATGTCTCACTGTCTCCTTCCCTGTGTTTTATTCTCTCTCTCTCTCTCTCTCTCTCTCTGTCTCTCTCTCTCTCTCTCTCGCTCTCTTTCTCTCTCTCTCTCTCTCTCTCTCTCTCTCGCTCTATCTCTTTTTCTATCTGTGTCTATGTCTCCCTCTCTCCCTCCTAGTCTGTTCTTTCTCTATGTCTCTCCGGAGGTTTTCCCCTCTCTTTCTAAATGTCTTTCTCCCTCACACTCTCTCTTCTCTCTGTTTCTAGCCTTCCTCTCTTCTCTCTCTTTCTAGCCTTCCTCTCTTCTCTCTATTTCTAGCCTTCCTCTCTTCTCTCTATTTCTAGCCCTCCACTCTCTCTCCTAGTTTCACCTCAGGATGTCCTCTCAGTGTGACGGACATCTGATGTTTTATGTGAGTGCTTTGTCTTTTGTTTGGTTTGTTTCTGCCTTCATGTGTGTGTGTGTGTGTGTGTGTGTGTGTGTCTGTTTTAGAGAAAGGAGGTGTGTAGACTAAGTGTTTGTGTGGGTGTGTGTTTGTGTTTGTTTTTGAAGTAAGGATGAATGAAAGTGTCAGCCCTCTCCATAGCCAGCAGCATTACTGGACACCCAGCATTACTCACCTCTCCTCAGACCTGCTAGCTGGATGTGTGTGGACGCTGTGTGAACCTATGTGTGTGTGTGTGTGTGTGTGTGTGTGTGTGTGTGTGTGTGGATGCTGTGCGTGTGTATGTGTGAGTGGATGGTGTGTGTTCCTATGTGTGTGTGTGTGTGTGTGTGTGTGTGTGTGTAAGGTGTTTGTGGGGGGGCAACACACCTATTACTCAGTCTATTGGCTAGTGGGTGTTTTTAGGTTGAAGACCTCTCTCTTTCTCAAGAGCCTTCTTCACAATGTCTCCATCAAACACACACACGCACGTTTACAGTTCTTCACAATTATTTACACGTTATTTTGCAAATTTTCTCAAAATTCCAAACACAACAGACAAAACCACGAGCACCAAATGCAAATCTCTAGCAAAAACGAACACCACATTCAAAGCAATTTGATCTGTTTTCAAAAAATGCTTTGCTTCAAAATGACATGTCATCATCTGAATTGTTCTTTCTACAAACCCCAACCCACTGACGTGCTCCACACAAAACACTACTGTGAATATCTCATCAGTATAGCTTTCTGCCTTTTGCCTTCTCAGTGTTACACTGTAAACGATTGTTACAGTTACGTATATCCTCTCAAATATAAGCAAACAAACAATACAGTAAAAAAAACTAAAACATTTAGATTTACTGTATTTCCAAAATGCTGAATAATTTACACTCGTGTTTTGTATGTAACACTCACAAACTGGAAAAAAATAGAAAAATATACAGGAAGATAAAGGGTTTTCAGCAAAAAAAAAAAAAAAAGATTTTTTCCCCCATAATTGCTTACACGGGTTTTCTGAATCTTGGCTCATCTTTTCAACCCTCCAAACACACTGTGGCCTTTGTGTAGAGCCAAAGCTGCTCCGATTCCTAAGTGAGGAATTAAGCAAATGGTGTTTACACCTGTGAGGAGTGGGTGTCGCTAAATGGGGAATGAAGCTTGGCATTGTCATCGGCGCCGCTTTCCAAAGGAACAACAAGAGATTTTAATGTTGAACATTGTGCCTAATTGTGATTTCGAAATTGAAAACCCGAGTGTCAAGCTGAAATTGTGCTCGCAGTCTTGCAGAGTTGGTTTAGAGATTTGATACATGGGTTTCAGGTTTCAGTGATTGCGTTTCAAGTTCCAATTTGAGTGTGAAAACGATCGGGAAAAACTGTCAGACACTTACACACACACTGACACAAACACACAACTGAGGGTTTTTCTTGTTTTCACCTGTGGGGTGTGTAGAATGTTACAAGTGTATATAATTCTACGACACACACACACACACACACACACACACACACACACACACACACACACAAACGCACACATGCGTACATTCAAACAGCAAACACACAAACACACAGACAAACACACATATGCAGCAAGAACCATTGTGAAATACAAAGAGCCCCTGTATGCCACAGTACAAAAGGAGTGGGGTCTCCCAAGAAATGGTGCTGCATTTGCGACAGTGCCAGTGAATAAGTGGAGGATGGCAGTTGAGGGGCCAGGTCATTTCAATTAAAGTATCACATAATTATAAAGCCGAGTGTAACATGTCGTAGACGTTTCCACACTGGGTAATGGACTAGAATAATTGGTATGAGAGTGTGAGTTAGTGTAAGAAATGCTGAATGTGTGCCAATTATAACGGGTTAATACTGAGTTTGCTGTCTTGAGTAGTACTTCTAAACAGTGTCACTGTGTGTGTGTGTGTGTGTGTGTGTGTGTGTGTGTGTGTGTGTGTGTGCATGTGAGTGCATGTGTGTGCATGTGTGGTTATCACCTACCTTACAGCTGATTTGGGTATGGATCCGTAGAGGAGTGAGCTGAGTCCCCTGTACAGACCCCTGACACCATGACCCTGCACTGTCTGCTTCACACAGTCCCCTGGAGGACAGACACACACTTCATAAACACAACCGATCCACAACACCAGACCATGCAAACACACAGCCTAAGAGGCCCCGCTCCTCCCCGTACAGCCTGCTAGTCTGCTGCACAACAGTGTAGGGGGGGAAAAGCAACAGCTGTCAGAGACGCTCATTAAGATGGTCTCGGATCCTCAGAGCTCCAACCAAGATAAACCAGGCACACTGTGTGTGTGTGTGTGTGTGTGTGTGGTCACATTCATAAAAACATGAAGTATGACAGCCTGCCAGAATCCCTAATGCACATGGGGATGATGAGTAATTATAATTGGGTCTTAAGAGAGTTATGGGGAGCGGGTAAAACAGACAGACAGACAGACAGACACTGACAGACAGACAGATAGACGGATACATATAGATAACTACAGGTAGAAAATTATAGGAGTAGAAAGAAAGAAAGAAAGAATGACAGACAGACAGACAGACAGACAGACAGACACACATTTAGATACAGGTAGAAAATTATAGGAGTAGAAAGAAAGACAGATGGACAGACAGATTAAGGTTTTCAATGTAGGAGAGCACACATACCGTAAAGAACAGAAAGACGAAGGGAATAAAGGCTAGCTAATCCTTCAGCACCACTCACCTATGCCTTTGTATTTGGGTGGGTTGGCCCTCTCGTCCAGCTGTAGCTGGGTCTTCACGTACTCTGTGGGAAAGGTGATGCAGATCTCGATGCCGCCGGCGATGCCCCCTGAAAACAAGACAGACAAACGTCCTCATTATGAAGTCTCTTTATTACGTCATGGCTGGGATCAAAGTAACACCATAAGTAAAGGTCTTAGGAGACCTGCTGTCAGTCAGGTACATATCACAGGGCCTTACTCAATAGTCGTTGGCTGTGGTCTAAGTTAGTCCCAACCAATGATTTGCCTGCCGTAACAATGCCCTACACAGTGATGCACCTATCTGTCAGTGAATTATACAAAGGTCCTAAAGGAATCATAGTTCATTAAAATGGCTCCTAAGGCAGATGTCCTCCATAAACGTTAAAAGCACTTCGACCGTGAGGGGAATGGCAATGTGCCAGGTAAAGCTTAATGTGATCACTGTCCAAAACGTGGATGCTATAGCAGTGTGCTGCTTCAGCATTCAGACTGGACCGTGACATCAGCATTAAACAGATACTGCTAATGACCATGTTTGTACAACATATTAACGTTACGAATGATTGTAGGAATGTACAGTTGAGATTATAAATGCTTTTGTAGCAAAGCCTAGATGAGTCACAAGGAAAGGATGGACTTAAGGAAGAAGGGAGGGATTCAGGGAGGGAGGGAGGGAGGGAAGGATGGCGACTCTAATTTAATTATCCACTTTGCTTAGAGGGAGGGGCTCCATTACCCTGGCAAAGACTCTCCATTAACTCAATCATAGGTGCACACACACAGGCCCAAGCACACACACACACAGACACACACACACACACACACACACACACACACACACACACACACAGACACACTAAGAAACCTACTATGGTCTTTCTCTCTCGTATTCTCTCTGTGTCATCGCACACGCACAAATATGTATAGGAAACAAACACAAAGTCACAAGCATAATCATAACACACATAATTAATGCAAATCAAAACATCCTCAAAGACTAATGGTTTTGCAAAAAGGTTAGGACCCCAAGCCAAGGATATAAAGCTGGTAGGCATCCAGCTCTGGAATAACATGACACACATCAGAAGTGTCACACTACCCAGCCAATCCCTTCTATCTAAATGGCACTCAGCATGGCATTCTCAGAGGAGATAACAGATAGTATATTTAACCCATTCCACACACTGCAAAGCCTACTGGCAATATACAAAGCTTTAACCTCCATGACACACGAAATGATTCGCTGTTAGTAAAGCGAAAGGTGCGCAAAGTGGAAATAATTGAGGTTTCCAGGGGAGGCAACACGCACACAAACACAAGTGCATACACGAACACTCACACACTTTTCTCACATGGCAAGCCAGTTGTAATTCCTTTAATCCTGCTTGAGTGGTAGGAGAGCGTAAGAACCGGGTCGGGACCTCAGACAGATCACATGAGGTCGACAACGACCCATTCAGACCGCCCTGATCCAGGCTCCCAGGGCCTGTGTGCTTTAGCGAGGGTGGGGACAATAGGTCTCATTCATGTCCCTCAGCCTAGACAGGCCTCCCTCTGAAACAGCATTGTGAGAAGGCCAAGTGGTGGCCACTGAGCAAGCAGTGACTTAGCTACAAAACAGAGCCATGGTGGCACACAATCAATCCTCATCAAACCGATACAGCGGAGCAGCTTGTCCTCTGCTCTAAAGCACCTGCTTCCTACACAAACCATTTAGACTAGAGACCTTAGACGAGTCCAGAGTCTACTGACGACCATTCGTCTTTATCACCAAGCCCCTCTAACAGCTCTTCCATTCCTCTTCCTTGTCGACTCGCCCTTCATTTCTATCTCTCTCTTTCCTGAGAACCTCGCCCTGCTGTCTTTTTAGTCAATCCCACACTCTCTTTCCCATCTTTCTGGTCTAGGCTCTCCTCCTCTAGTCCCATTTCTTTCTTTCTCTCTCACATTCTTGTTCTCCCTCAATAAATGCCTGCTACTGCCTATTCTCCCATCCCCCCGGTAACCAGTTTGTGGCATGTCATAAAATCAATGTGTTCGTATGGGCCGTGGACATTTGCTATTAGAGGAAACGATGGTACTGGGAAAACTGACATTATACAATTGCCAGTGGAATTGGTATTGAAGCTATATTTCATAAGTCCGAAATGGCAATCAAAAGCAGTCCTGTGCCTGACCAGAAAAACATTATAGAACCTTACTAACAACATGCTACTGCATTTATTCTAATTTGCTGTGAGGCACGACTAACTATCAGTCTATACATGTAAGGGGTAAGTGGCAACACACTTGCGAGGAATGATAATTTCATACCTTCTTGAAAGTGACAATTCAAGAATGCAGTTTCATCAACTTAATGGACAGACAGGCAAAAAATATACCCTCCCCCACCTCCCTTTTTTACTCGTGTTTTGCTTGCACAAGAAAGATTTATAGTTTAATCAACGCCCCTTCGACTTCACAGCTGGGCCTCATGCAACAGTCACTCAAAGCATGCATACGCACAACACACACATAACCAAGGGACGCTCTAGTAGTCTAACCAATGTCCATGTCTGAGCAGCCCTCACAGCCTCTCATTCAAAACCAGGAAATCTTTCTGTGCCACGAATGAGGAAGAGAAAAAAATGTGACAGATAGAGCGACCGAGGGCGAAGGCAGTAGAAGAGAGAGAACATTTTTAACTTGATGTCTCTCTACCAACTGAGTTACCTCTAATGAGCCGTTGGCACATCTGGTCCATGATGACAGTACTTCTTGAGTTTTTTTCACAAAAAGACCAACTTCCGTCTCCTATCAAATCTGCTGGGTAAGAGGCTATATTCAGAAAACCAAAGCCCTGTTTTGTTTCCCCTCACAACAAATACCAAAAGAATTGGACAATTTCAGAACGGTTTTATTATGTATTTTAAATTGATTAAGATGTTTCAAACATATCTCCTTTCCAAGACATGCATTATCGCAGGTGAGAGGAAAACATGCTAAAGAATCTTGATGCTTTGTGTCCATACACCCTCTCACCCAAAGGAACGTCTTATGAATGTTGCCAGAGGACTTTTTCACTTCAAACATGAGGTATAAATAGAGCCTTAATATTTCTGTTTGCCTCGTGTGAAAGATGAAAGGAATTATTCATCTATCATCTGGCCTTTTAGGCATGGACTGTTCGCAACACCATTCCCAAAAGCTGTTCTAATGTTTAATAACAGGAGGGATGTCTATTAATTTTACATGGCAACTGTTTTTAACTGTTTGTAGCCCTCAAGTATACAGCATAGAAAAATAAACGGGTGGTATTCGGGACCTTTTTGACGTGAACCTACAATAGCAGTCTTAATGGTGTTGTTGCCGTGGTATATAGACAGAGCACCACGTGTGGTGCATCCCTTTCTCAAAAGTATTTCAGTAATGCACCCAGTCGCTATGCACTTGTGGCGACAGAGAGAAACATGGGGATGTGGTGGAAGGGCAGGGCTTTGTGGCTTGATGACGGTTGTGTGCATAGTAGAGCTGTGAGTCGGAGGACAGCGTGCAGTGTGCAGTGTTACTGAACAAGGGAAACGTGCTTTGACGAGGCCAGTGAGCTTGAGAGGAGACAGCCACGTAGTAGAATTAACTCTGAGGCCCGGGAGAGACAGAGCGGGTCACAAAGAAAGTCCTACCATCAAATGATGACGTAACACAATAGCACTCTCTCCTCTTTCTTACCTCACATCTCTTTGTCTCTCACCTCAATCTCCACACAACATACAAATTATTTCAATGTAAGCCACAACAGTGACTGAATGGTCCTAAAAACAATCCAAGCAGGTACAGAGACCCATTAAAATCCCTGTCCCTCAGGCCATACTAGAATCGAGTCCTTGCTTCAGTCAACATCTTAACATTTGCCGTCGCTATCGGCTGCAGAGGGAGCCTGGGACATGGCTGTAAAATAGGGTTAGGCTTAATGTATCCTTACAGGAGCTGGTGAAATGTGTCCTCCAGCCCTTGTTCAAGTATCTTAAGATATGTAGCCCTACGTTTTTTTGTTGTGCGGATGCACCCTTTGTGTTGTATCCAAAGCCTCAGGCCCACAAAACTAGCCCTAGCCACAGGACTACTACCAGAACACTATACACACACACACACACAAACACACACACACACACACACACACACACACACACACACACACACACACACACACACAGCCACACACACACAATAGTAGTGCTTCAGGCTTTAGGTCGGACAAAATGACATCCCTTAACAATGTTCCGATGTGATATGGACCGACTTCTCACTTAGCTTAGCTCTCTATGTCACATTACCTTCAATTCACCTCATATTGTGACCGTTTTCTACAGCTATGACTACAGACCCTTGCAATAGCTCTTTACCTATAAAACCCAATGGGGACATGACATACCTTCATCACTCTGTGATGGCAGTTTGATGTGATATTGAGTTAGAACTTAGCATTTCTGGTAGCTAGCTATGTCCTTTTGCAGAAAGAGTGCCTCGGTGTGGTCCCAGGGACAAAGAGGATACACACAAGGATATGTACTTTGGGTGTATGCCAAGCTGTGGAAAACCAGAGTGCCGAACAAAAAAGAATAACGAAGAAACAAAAGAAGAAGAAAAAAACATGCTGACACATACCACGAGAAAGAAAAAAAGATAGAAATACCTTCCTATTGTGTAGAAACAAATATATCTAAGGTACGTTATCAGGGGGTTGGGAAAGATTTAGGCGGGATTTATTAACTGTCACAGAGGGATGTCTGCAACCTGGCTTGAACACAGGCCTTCTGAAACACTGGCTGGACATTTGATCTTGAATTACCTCAGAATATTTTTTGAAAGATTGAGTCTAACGCTGAGTCATGCTGCACTGCACATGTTTCTTCACCATAAACACACACACAAACCTATGTACACAACAGCACTTTTCAATATAAAGACCCCCCTCTCCCTAAGGTAGACTGCATGATTAATTCCTTTATTGGCACTAAAGGTAATGGAAAAAGAGGGAGGGCAGAAATTTTGAGAAAGACAGTGCAAAAGTGCAGGTGTTGCAAACTGGACAAACAAGGTTGAGACATGCTAACTGACATTGTGGAGAGCAGGCTCTAGTAGAGTTTCCTGTCTGTCTGGTTGCCTCTGAGTAAACCCTATATCTTGGCCTCATGCATAGGCTCGATAGGTGTGATAGAGCACAAAAATCATCAGATGGTGTTACTATGTCTTGGTTAGTGTACATATATAATTGTTTATTCACATTTATCCACGTTTTTGCTCTCACTTGAAGTAAAGCAAACCAAATGCTTGCCAGGTGACTGGGGTCAAAAGTGAAAATATACTGTAGCCAGTTTCCGAATACAAACTGACGTTCATGATCACTGTGGTACCTTGCTATAAAGTAGACACCATTAGCCTTGCCTAAAATAAATAATCATCATTTTGTCATGATGTTAACAATCAAAGTGTATTGCTTAAACAAGTAGCTAGCAGAGACCAATGGGCATACTACTTATTATTTTGGGGAAATCATATGAAAGGATTAAGGAATGATGTGAATGCCAAGTTTAAAAACTTTAATACCCTTAGGTGAAAAGCCCCAGTACAATAGGAATGATCTATTCACATCAGTGCACCAGTCTTAATTTGAGAATGATAGTTTGAGGCTACAGCAAGAGAGTTTGCGCTCAGGAAATTTGAAATAATTTCAGTCTTTGAGAAGCAGTCCAACTGTGTTGATAGTATTAGATTAGATAGACTATATTTGCATGCAATTAAGAACTATAGTTTTGTCATTCGCAGAAACATTGTAATAGTGGTATCCATGTACAGTATTTGCTTCTTTTCAATCAGGCCATTTCTTAGTGGCCAAGTGGTACACACTTTCTCTGTTCAGTAATTTTAAGAGGTTTTTTTGCTTTGCAAGGGTGGATATAATAACATATCATTTCGTGATGAATAAAGACCATAATAGATTATCATATTTGTGCTCTGCCCTTCAATGGCAGGCTTTGAGTTACTCATTCATTAACAAAAGTCAAGAAAGGAAACTGTGTGTTTTACCAAACTAAAAATAAAACACCCTCAACTACTCAGGCTTACCAATAGTTTGTATATGTCAAATGAGATTAAACGTTTTTGAGCATAAAATATATTTTGATAACAGCAGCAGGTTCTAATGTAGAAAGCACAGCTGTGGACGCGCTTTCAACGCACGAACAATTCAATCAATTTGACAGTTCCTGTTTCACACACAAGAAAATGTTTTTTGCAAATGGGTTGAGTGCATTAATAACAAAGTATATTTGAAAATGTAGTTGAAAGCTTTTAAAGACATTCGCCAACTAATGTTCTAACAGTTAAATTACATGTTATAAACTTACCTGCCAAGATAGCCTTCCCAGGGTGCGTTATTTTCGCCTTTCCCCCCGGGGCGGCCGCCGCCAGACACCGTGGCTTGTGAAAAGGGCTTATGAATTTGGTGTTTCCTTGCATTTTGAAAATAGAAGGCACGTATATGTATGCGCCTGTGTCAGTAACTCTAATAAAGTACTAGTTTACAGAACAAATAGCTTGATAACGCTAAGTGCAAGACTGAGCTCCAGGCAATTTGTCAGTTTTTCTCTTTGATGCTTATCATTGCAGTGTAATAGTCAAGACTTCCAGGGTATTTTTCTCCCTAAACGACACTGTGAACGCAGTCACCGTTGAATGGTAATGTGTTGTGAAAAAAGGCAATGTACAGCAATCCCTCATCTGAGCAAGGAGCGACTTTTATGCCACACCAGAAGGGCGGGTCTCTCTCTCTCTCTTTCTCACTCTCTCTGTCTCGCTGTCGCTCCACGTCACAACGTTTTCTTTACAGAAGTGGGCTTGCAACATCCCCGCGAAAAACAAATATAAAACGAATACTAAACGGTCCGTAGGCTTCCGGACTCAACTCTTTCAGCAGACAAGCAGGAAACTCTACAACCACTAAATATTTTAAATTGTAGGTTTGCACAAAAGTATGATTATTATAACCCCATTTATCAGACACAAGACTGTACAGCAAGCTGCACAGTAGGCTAGTTAAAACCTTGCTAACTTGATCAGGCATTCCCTGAGCTGTGGTCCAGGTGTTCCGGCGTATGGAAACGGTAGCCTAGCTGCTCTTTCAACTTCGTCTGTTAACTTGGTTTATTTGTGTCCATTTGTCTATACAATTGGATTAAGATTCCAGTCCTCCGTTATCTTAACACGAGGAGGCCACTTGCGAAGCCTGCTAAATCACTTATTAATAAAAACGGAGTAATGCACTTCGCCAACACGACGGATCAGTGTGAAGTTCTACTTGAAATAATGACGATCAAAACATGCCAAGTAAGTAGATCAAAATTATGCATTCAAAAAATGTACTTGTGACACTTCTCTGAAGAATGAACATTCTGACTGCTGATTTTGTAAGTGACTTCCTCACGTGCCAATTGTTGCTACAGCAGATCAAATGAAAACATTAAACAAAAGCTGTGTGTGTAAACTTTATTATTTATCCGTTTGAAAGCATGACTTGTGCAGATAAAGGGAGTCCTTATGCGCAGCTCAGATTCTTTTGTTTTCTTCTCGAAACCCAAATAGATTCATAGGGTGCAGCGTACTCAAGACCGGATAACTGAAAGTAAACCCAAAATCAGCCGATCAGCTGAAACATTTTCATTGGTTGCTTCCACAGAAAGTTGACAATCCCCTGACAATTGATATTATGAGCATACTTGTTGAATAGTACAGCTGTAATCTACTCTTTTTATTACATTTTGTATTTTCTTACAAAAATCATCATCTTTTGCGTTAGACTGCAACAATACACTATTGACAATACATACATTATGGTATTCCATAATATAGGACTAATATATAACTTTGATTAGTTAAGTATCTGAACATATTAAATTATACTGCTTTCGATAAAATTATGCTTATTTTTGAACCACTAGTACCAGGATGTACAAAGTATACTGTGCCTATGGTCAATAATCATGTTGCAATAAGAGTTGCTTCCATTCTGTTGTTGCTAATATTATAGGTTTCATTAATTACATTGCTTAAGTTCTGAGACAATAACAGTAATAGTAACGTGATATACTTGAGTGTAACATGAAAATTGTGCTCCTGGTTGCAGCATACATACAGTAGCTTGGCAGCACATGCACAGACAACAGCATATCGCAGCTTTATTTCACCTCGTCTTTGTCCAAAGTCACAATCATCAGCTCCAGATTTTGAAGATGTGGGAACCATAAATAAAGTTTAACAGTTGCATAACCAAAGCAGCAACTTGCTTGGCAAATGGTTAGGACCGCAAGCAAGAGGCAGATCAGGGAGAATCTTGCAGAGTGTCTCTGGGTTGGCCACAAATCTCTCCATGCGTTGGAGACTCAAAACATATGCATACAGTACACTGTAACGTCAGTAATTAGTGTTCATTGTCAACATGGAATAATCAGAAAGTTTTCTTTTTCTTTTTCAAACACTTGGTATCTGTTGTAATGGACAAAAAACTATTGCACAGAAAACTGTCATTTCATTAAGCATGAGACAGTGATGAAACAAACATTAACACGGGCCCAGTCTTGCCACCTTCTGTATAATATAAGGCCTTAGCAGTGCTTTTGATGAGGCAGGTCATCTGTTTCTCCACCCCTACTTCCTTGACTCCTCAGTAACCAAGTCTTTTAAACATCAGTGCTGTGTTCCTATAAAACAAACAAATTACTCAAAAAGCTGCTCAATGGTTAATACGGTCTACATGAAACAGAAATAGAGGTACAGGAAAGAGTCGTACAATTAGCTGTCTGTAACTTCTTTTTCTGTTATTTTCCTCCAGGAGTTTAAAGTTCATGCTGTGCAGTAGTGGGTGGCAGAAATCAATGGGAGTGGAAGAGTCCACTAGACTGGTAGTCATCTGAACTTGACGGGAAGCTGGGTGTAGAAATAAGGACTGGAAGTGACGATTGTGTTGTTTGAAGACGCCTCGTCTTAAACTGTACCATGAAGACAACAGCGAGCTGGGCAGGTGTCCCTCCGGGATGTGGACTCCATAAGGTTGACATTTGGATGTGGTGAGGGGTTAAACGGTTGCCATGAGGTTGGCTTGGTGTGACTCCAAGCAGCGAGGTTAAGTGTGGTTCAGGTTCTGCGTGTGTGTGTGTGTGTGTGTGCGCGCGCGGGCGTTGTCTGGGACTGGGCTAAGGTAAACAGATGTGTAGCGGTGGGGGGACTCCAGAGCAGGTATAATAGTCCCTAGATGTTGAAGCCATAAGGAGGCTGGGCAGGGTAGCCTGGGGCTGCGTAGCCATAGCCTGGGTACCCTGGCTGGGGAGCCACTGGAGCAGGGCCTGAGGTCAGCATCAGCTGCTGACCTGTTCACGAGGCGCGCGCACAAACACACACACACACACACAGGGTTAAAGACACAGGAGAAAATGTGCTATAGAAAGTGAGAATATTTATTGATCACCAGCCTTTTATTGTGTTGCCCATAAACTTACCAAATACTATAGGCTGAGGCTCAGTCACCTCCTCTTCAGTCTTCCTCTGGCTTTCTGCCTCATCAAGCTTGTCCACCTAGGGGCATAGGGGACGATAAGGTAAGGTCAGAAACAGTATGAAATCTGACAGACAAAGACATCTCAAACACACATCTTCCAAGCTGGCTATGAATTTAAAATGTTGTCCAAAAGCAAACCTATGTTTATTGTGCAGCCTATATTATAAGAGAAACATACTGTATATGTCTGAGGGAAAATGCAGACACATTAGAGCTATAAGTTCATACACACAAAATAATACTTTTCATTGCACACAGTCAGGCTATCTAAGAGGAGATGCCATGCAGGTTTTGAGAGATACTTGACAAAAACTTTAATTAAGGACACAAGGGACTCTATCTCTAAATGCGGTTAATAGCAGGGATCTATTAATCGTTAAGTGGCTTAAATTAATTCTGTCTGGGAGAGGCTTGGTGCATGCATGGTTGCCGACACTCGATTTAGAACCAGTTCTTGAAAATGCGATCACATCTCAATGAGTGCCTTCCATGCTTCACGGACACACCGCTGCCACCTATTGTGCAATTGCTGTAATTAGTCAATATTATTGTACTGCCGTTTCAATTATTCTTCTGCTGGGTTGGAGGCATGTGTCTTGCTTTTAAATTTGACATAAAAAAGCATATAAAGCTAGTAGCTGTGTTGGTAGTATTTGGCTTTAGCTGAGCCGACTTCAAGTGCAAAGGTGTCTGCAAATTGTGTGCAAAGGAAAACCGCAAGGTTTCTGATGTATTTCGGACATACCTATTATTCGGGTTTTGATAAAATGGTAATAACTAATTCACATTTAATTTGATGTTGTTGACGATTAACTGCTCTGTAAAAATATGCAAATTAAAAATAACATAAATCTAGAAGAAAGTCATAAAATCGTTTCATTACTTTTCCAAAAACATGCTCTGTTTGGAAACAAAATAAGAACAATTAGTAGTTCTATAAGGGCTGTCTTAAAATGGGAATCACACATGGCATCACAGTGGTACAAGAGGTGTTAAAGGTCAATTCATTAATACTCCTATGGGAACTAATGAGGAGCTAGTAAGGGCAGTCATCAAGGTCTGCAGTGACCGCTTGGTTTGGTCCACACCACTTTGGTCCATGATTTGTTACTGACTGGTTGATGAAAACCTCAATCTACCTCTATCTGATCAAAACTGATACATGTCCTTGATGAAGGAAATAAAATAACTCTGCAACCTTTGAAGGTATTAGTAGCAGTAACTTGAGTTAAAGGAGAACCTTTCTAGACCTATCACGTTAACCATGTCAATAGTCTTATCTGCAGTGATTAAAGACTAGTGGATAGGTGGTACAGGGAGTAAAGCCAACGTATGGACTCAGACCACCAAGCCATTGCTTTTGGATGTGCAGATGGTGGCAAATAGACAAGGAGAAGTCACATAGACTAGATGCTATCATAGGATAAAAAGGTTAGGAGATGAAAAATGGAGAGACTAAAGATGAATACGGTTAGGCCAGGATAGGCTAGACCTAGTTGTCTACATCTACCAGTCCTGTCCAGTCTAGTTGTCTACATCTACCACTGGCTCTTTTTTTTGTTAGCACAAAACACGCCTGAATAGCAGATTAATCGGGAACGCATGTGCTGAGCTGGACCGACAGCCTGCACACACACTGTAGCCCTCCGTCAGTGTAGCTACTGTACGTTAGGACATTCTCAGTATCGAGCCATGCTGGGTTTCTACATCAGAAACCTAGGAGCTATGTTACAACGGTTAACAGACAGAACACAAGAGAGATATAAAAGAGGGCCAGAGACCGTCACCTTCTCCGCAACCTCATCAATCTGGAAAAGAACCCAAAAAAATGGCCTCAAAAATAATACAGATCTAAGCTTAAAAAGTAACTAAAATAGAAAAGGCAAACTTGTTTGTGCTTCGTCTTGTAATCATCCTGACATCGTTTTCTGTTGATGCAACCACTTATTTTAAATTATTGTAGTTATGGCATCATTCATTTCAATAAATTCATACATTTTTCTCAGATCAAATCAAAATTTAAGAAACTAGTTTTTACAGCATATTTCTAACTACTCTCTGCTGTTTGGCTGTAAGTACTTCCTTTCATTTGCAACTTAAGTGACAGAACACATTACATTTATAATAAAGTTAGGCTACAATATATTTCCCTTAAAGTTCAATACATATCCATCAAATCAGGGGCTTGTCAAACACAGACCTTGGAGAGGTACTCCCTCATGACCTGGATGAAGTACGGCATGGCAAAGTCCACGATGTTGTGTCTCCAGGCCAACTCCAGCACTACGTCGGGGTGCAGCAGGTCGTATGAGGCAAACAGACAGGCAGCGAAGCACTCCTTCCTGTCCTCCTCCAGGAACCACTGGAGCAGAGTCTCTGCCAACTCAGCGTCCTTGGACTCTGCAGCATACAGCATTGCATCCTGGGGAAGATGCCAAGCACACACTCCTTGATACATTATCAATCTCCATTGGTTGTGAAATTAAATCAAGCAAGGGTCATGCATGAGAGATGATCGGGAACTGAATTTGCACAAGTTATGTGAAAGGTTCCACAGGGTTGTTTTAAAGAACCCCAATAAAATGTCCCTGTTATATGCCCAACATT
This sequence comes from Galaxias brevipinnis, assembly GCA_036023535.2. Classification (NCBI taxonomy): domain Eukaryota; kingdom Metazoa; phylum Chordata; class Actinopteri; order Galaxiiformes; family Galaxiidae; genus Galaxias; species Galaxias brevipinnis. The sequence goes on along the minus strand of JAVQIZ010225237.1, from coordinate 21,982 downwards.
GCCATCTAGCATGACAGCACGGTGGCCCAGTGGTTAGCACTGGTGCCTCACTGCAAGAAGGTCCTGGGTTCAAACCCCACCTGACCCAATGGCCTTTCTGTGTGGAGTTTTAATGTTCCCCCTGTGTTTGTGTGGGTTTCCTCCCACCATCAAAAAACAAGCTCCATTCTCCTATGCCCTGACTAGTCGGTCCGTGTGTCCTATGTGTGTGAGCAGGTTTGTCGCGATATGTTGGGTGAGCAAGTCTGGCGCCAATTGGCTGCCATGGTATCACTCACACTGAGTGTTGTGTTTGATAGCTGACGGTCCATTCGTTCTGTGTAATTAATTGGCGACCAGTTTGTGTAAAGCACTTTGAGTTTTGAGAATTTAGCAAAAACAAAATAAAATGAATTATTATTATTATTATTATTATTATTATTATTATTATGGGTGAAACATGTCTATATTTTATAAATAGTTAAAACAATGGTTTTACACCCAATCACTTGCATGAGGAGTGCACATACCTTGTAGAGTTTGTCCTTCTTGCAGAGCTCCACACTCTGTCTCCAGCGGTTGTTTCCCTTGTACAAGTAGGCAGCAATGCGTCGGAACTCTATCAGCTCGTGTTTCTCTAGTCTCTGAGCCAGGCCAATGGTGTCAAAGTTGTCATATGCATCTATTGAAGCTCGAAGACCCTATGAACGGCCAAACACAAAGTACACAGCCTCAATCACAGGAAAACCCCTTCATTTGGCAGTTTGTTGATTTCATTACCGTGTCTATATAAATGGCAACAGGTGGCAGGACAGACTAACCTGGTAGTCCTCCTCTTCCGTCAGTAGGTTGTTCAGAGCTTCATTCACTCCCTTATTGTTGTGGCTCTGGACAGACCTCAGGTAGGGCTTCACTAATTTCAGCTGGTTGACCTTGACAAACACAGACGTAAAAAACACCTCTCAAGTTTAATTTGCTTCTTGATACACATCCTCTACATTTATCACTTGCTGAAACTGAAGAGTTTGTGAAATTGAATTTCTGCATATACAAAACAGCGTTCCGCAACGGATTGGATGATAGATTACCTTGGTGAAGAAAGCCACTGCTCGGCTGTGTTCTAACCGCGGCGACAGGATGGTCAACAGGTCGTTCAGAAGGAGGGGTTTGTAGTCCAGGTAGAAATGAAGTGCTTTGTAGTATAACTCCACATTGGCCACCTGGTGTCAGAAACAGAAAAGCACAACATTTATTGAACTGTAAGAGCCATTGTAATAATTAAAAACAAATTACTTTCAATTTGACACCCCTCCTTATTGTATTTTTTTATTTTCTTTACCTTAGCGATGATGTCTTTGAACTGTCCCTCTTTCCATGCATCTGTTGCATGTGCCATCATAGTGAGGGCAGCATTGTCATACTCTTCATACTTCTCATAGAGGAAAACCAGCTCCCCCCACAGGTGAGATTGCTCCGCAGCACGCAGCACCTGATTGGAACACATACATTCGGTGAGGCCATTCACAGAGATGACTACTTTACACTTGACTTGACTTCTTAACTTCTATTTCATTTTAACCCACAAGCGCACTTTACCTTGGGGATATTAACTCTGGACCAGAACAGCTCAAGGTGTTCCCTCATCTTCTGGGGTTTGAACTTGGAGTAGAGGATGGCCAACTCGGTAAACATGCCCATGTGGGCGCGCTCCAGGCCCAGGGCAGCCTCCAGCAGAGCGATCAGCTCCTCAAAGTAACCTCGGTCCTGATAGTAGCTTATCAGCTCCTCCAGCTCGTCGGCATGGATCACGATGTGGAGACCACAGATCTGAGCTAAGCGGAACTCCTCGCCGTCCACACATGCAAAACACACCTGAGAGAGAGAGGGGGAGAGCTGTCTCTGGGGCAACCAGGTCCTTAAGCTAAACATTCTCTGTGGCAAAACTACGGTCTTCAGTGAAGGAGCATTTCTCATCTTTGCCTGGCCGAGTTATTATACATACAGGTTTATGTACAGGCATATGAGTTATTATATGGTTGTGTGTACATACATACAAGTTATTATAAATATAGGTTTGAGTACACAGATTTGAGTTATTTTACATATATCTTTCTGTTCATACATATGAGTTATTAGACACAGGTTTGTATGCTAGGTGTACCTCCTTCCACGTGCGAGTGCTATTGGCCTTCCTGGCGCTGTCCACAGCCGCCTGGTACTCTCCTAGGTGGACCAGGGTGGATGCCAGGCGGGCAAAGTTGGACACATTGTTATACAGGAGTTTGGCCGCATCGTACATCCCCTCCTCATAGCACCTGTCTCCCACCTGGACGATGAATAGAGATAAGCGAAAGAGAGAATGTTTATTTATCTATTTAACTGCATTAACCTTTTCTAGTTCTGTAAACAAAGGAATATCCTATAACAAACATTTCCTTTTTGCTCTTATTAGAACGTTTACCCCATATTATGCTCGTACATAATAACACCAGAACAAACTATTTAAATCTGGAATTTAGCTGCTTAGTTGACTTCTTCAAGTTTCTTTATCAGAATAAAAAAAATCAATCAATAGTAGCGGTACTTGGGCATATCCCTTGCTAACTGCAGCATGCTAACGATGTTTACAGTAAGGTGCGGACAGGGAGAGGGGGAAAGAGAAAGTAGTAGTCGAGAAATGAGTAAGACAAAGCCACGTACAAAAGGCAAACCAAAACACGCTCTTGTAGTAAAAGTATGTCAATTCTTTTTTTCATTACGCAAAAAAAAAAGATATTTGATTTGACACTTGCATTTTTTATTTAAAGGCACACAACAGGTAATTAGTGTCAAACAATACTAAATTGATGGCACTCTGGAGCCCTGGAACTTCTGTATGTATTCAGTTATTTTTGTAGTCGATCTGGGTCTTACCTGTTGTATGTGAGCATTGTTGGGACCACTGACAAACTCCTCGAGCTCCGCCAGGCGGTTTGTTTTAGCCAAAGCAAAGATCAGCTCTGTCTCAACATACGACTCCCTTGCCTTCTTACGGGCCATCTGCAGGAACTTCACCAGGTCCTCCCAGTTATCTACGACAGACACACCATCAATAAGCTCTCAGTTTATGGGGAAACAAAACTGATGAGGCTCAATATTTACATGAGGTTATGACGGAATCGACTTACTGTTCTTGCTGGCAGCGTTGACTACCTCCATATAGGCGGAGGGGTCATCTGCCTTGATGTAGGAGTCAATAGCCTCTTTGACCAGGTCCCTTTGGAGCTGAGCTCTGGCCAGCTGGCTCCACACAGCAGGCTCACTGCAGCGCTCAGCAAACTCGTAGGCACGGTCCAGGTTCCCTATGTGTTCTATCAATACCTACGGAAACAGACAGATAGTTCACTAACAGCCAGAGGAATCATGTGTGTGGCACCAATGGTCTTTTTGTGGCCCTGTGAGGCATTCAAGGAAAGCACAGGAAAGCCATCCTAGTAGATATCTAAAAATGACAGTCTAAACAAAACCAGTAAGAATCTCACCAAACATCATGGCCTCCTCTCACCTGAATGGCTGAAGTGTTGACGTCAAACTTTTTGAAGATGGCAAAGGCCTCCTCAAACAGCTCATTGCTGATTGCAATGTTAGCAATGTCCGGGGCGTCGTAGTTGTCCAGCCGGTTGATGTACTCCATCACGCGGGTACGGTCTGCCTTGATGGCAGTCAGGATCAGAAGGTTCTGGAGGTTTCTGGAAGACAAGACAGAAATGGCATGTTACATATCCCCCAAAAAATTTAATATATATAGCCAGTTGATTTCATAACGATTGCAGGGCTGGTTTGTTTGGGAGGAAATTGACTTGAGACCGGCTTGATCTTGTCTAGCTACTGTACCTGTGTTCACTGAATATAGAGTTGTCCAGTACAATCTTCTCCAGCAGTTCGATCAGCTCGTTGGGCAGGTCTGCCGTCATAAAGGCTTTCACTGTGACCGACACCTCCTCTGGGTCCTGGGTCTCCGACAGGGCTGTCTGTACCACCTGAGCAAAGGCAGAGCAATCACACAGGTAGGTTATGCAGAAGGAAGCTCAATGGCGGCTCATTTCTTTAGTTACACATTTTTTATATATTGTTAATAACCATCACCTGAGCACATCTTGACACAATCATAATTACACCACAATAGATTTGCTAGTTCTGTGTCAATAATAGGGGAGTGTGTACGTAACTAACCTGGTCAATGAGTTGGCGCCTAAAGGGGTTGTTCTCTTCTAGAACGTTGGCCCAGAGTTCTGGATCTTTCCGTCGCACCAGGTAGCGTGCTTCACTTTTAAACAGCGAGTTCTCGTTGCAAACCTTCAGAACAGACAGCCGGCAATGAGCTCACTACTAATTGTGAATTACATTACAGTTCGTTCCTTGTAAACATGTTAAAACAATACATCCCCATATAAACGGAGCAGAAACTATACGGACTGTATCCAACTGAGCACCTTGATCAGTTCCAGGTCACACTGGCCCCTCTCGTAGGCCACACAGGCCAGGTGAGGGTCTCTCTTCTCACAATAGCGCCCCACCACAGCACTGTCATAAAACGTGTTCTCCTTCAGGAAGCGCTCGGGGGTGTTGTTGCTGTCAATGTAGATCTTAGCCAGAGCATTGTGGGTCGCCGGCTCCTCGCAGCCCTCCTGGATACGAGACTCCAGCCATGGCAACAGCAGCTTCAGCCTGCGGGGGGCCGTCAGCAACGACATTCAAATGTCTTTGAAAATATTCAGCACACTTGGTACATTACTGTTATTAGGACACACACACACACACACACACACACACACACACACACACACACACCTGTTCCTCTTCTCCACCTCGGCCACCAGCTCGTCAGTGGAGAACTGCCCTCGTACCACCATGATGAGGTTCTTGATGACGTCTTCAGAGCAGTCCACATCCAACAGGCCTCCAATCACCACTGGCAGACGACTGGGGTTCACCTGGACATACAAAGCACAGACGTCACCAACAAAACAGCGACGCTCCAGCAGGGGGCAGTGTACCGGCAACAACCACAGAGAAAGACGTAGGCCAGCATTTCTTTACCTTTTGCACATAGATCTCTATGTATTTCTGAAGAGTGTTGCGGTAGAGGTAGAGGACCAGGTCATGGACAAAGTCGAAGCGATCGCAGACGATGATCAGAGGAAGCTGGTCGGTCAGCTTGGCCTCCTGATGAAGAGAAGCATCGATCACACAGGTTGGTCAGGCACATGAAGGATGCTGTAGGTTCATGGCTGATACATAGAGGAAGCATCTCTGCTGTTTACGGTCTAATATGGAGAAGGCCAGTGTGTGCTTTACCTTTAGGAAGTTCTTAACCCTTTCCGGATCATAGCAATTGCTCTCCCTGCAGATCCTCTCCACTTCCTTGATCTGGCCAGTCTTACAAGCAGCCTGGATGTACTTGAAATGAACGTCTGCTTCTTGGCTGAAGTTCACAATTGAGCCCAGGAAGTAAAACAAGCCTTGAAAAGGAGAGACGGAAAAACAAACACAAAGCTTGAATAGCTTTCATCGTCATTCCAACGTGGAATGGAAACCGCTTTGTTTACGTTCCCTATTTTAGTTTGGCAACTGACCGACTTTCAACAGGAGCCCAAGTCAACACAACAGTCCCTTCTCTCCGTCTCCGGCAGTGGCACCTACCCTCGTAGCTTTTGAAAGACTCAAAGAGCTCCACCAGCGTCTGCGTCCCCAGCTGCTCGTGGTACTTGGTGGCCACCTGGACACACAGCTGCAGGTTCTGTCTTATGTTGGCCGACAGCATGGCCCTGAGGCACTCCACGGAGTCCTCCACGGACAGAGCGCCAAAGAAGTTTACCAGCCACTGGGCAGGGAAAAAGGGGGGAAAGAGAGGTGACTAAACACTTCCAACTTACCAACAGCGCTACGCAGACAAAGTTTCACATTCACACAATTAGCGAAAACAAAGGGGTTGGGTTGGCCTATGAGAGGAGACCCGCGTACCTCTGGGTTGAGCAGGTGAGTGTGCACCACAGCACGTTTGATGTCGTAGAGGTCAGTGTAATGTTCCAGGGCTCTCTGTAACAGTCCGGCCTTCTCACACAGCTGGGCCACGTGGGCACGGTCGTAGTGAGTGAACATCTGGTTCCCCAGGATGGCATCTGCTACCTGCGCACACACACACATTGTTTAACAACACAGCTGACAAAGACTGGTGCTGGCTGAGGGAGAAGTGCCAGTCAGTTGGCCCAGTCTACCTGGGGAGCATGCATGAGGTTCATCTCCAGCAGGCGTGTCTGCAGGTGTCCCTCGGCCGGGCGGTTGTTCTTCAGAGCGTCCAGCAGGAAGGAGGTGCACTGCTGGATCAGGTTCCCCTCCATGAACACGTCCACAATCTGACAATCGGGACAAAGAGAGCACACAGCCAGTGAATGACAAACTAGCGTGGTCTTGAATTTACACACTTTATTAACTCCACAGTCCGACAACACACCAGCGACCACAAAGGGTTCTCTATTCACAAACAATCTGGGAGGCATTGGTCTGGTGCCCAGATGTTTCTGCTTTCAGTGTTTATTGACGTGAGAAAGCCATAACTAGAGGTCGGCTAGCTGCTAAAGCTAGGAGTCGGGCCTCCTGCAGAAGATCAAGACAGGGGGAGGAGAAAGCTCAAGTGGCCTTAAAAGGAGGAGGGGTCACCCAGTCAGTGAATTCCTGGCATTGCTGGCCCATCTGGAATAACGTAGGGAACAGCACTGGAATAACACTGGGCAAAGTAATTGTGTGTGTGTGTGTGTGTGTGTGTGTGTGTGTGCGTGCATGAGTGTATGTTACCTGGTTGATATTGGCCAGGGGCTCCTCATCCTGGACAAGCATCTGGGCAAACTGCAGACCCTGGTCTGGACTGACCCTCATCACATTCCTCAGCAAAAACACCCAATCCGGGCTGTAGCCCACCTACATGAGTCGCACACACACATACACCAACACATCAACTCACTGAATCATTATAAATACAGATATAAAAATATCAGGATAGGCATGTAAAGCAGTACCTTCTTGGCATAGAGCACTATCTTCTGAAACTGTCCGGTCTCTGCAAAGCACTGGATGACTTTGTTAGGAACGTTGGCTCTGAGATACACACTGAGGGCCAGAGTAGGGTCAGCCGCCTTCACCAGATCCCCCAGCTCCTCCGAACACTCAAGCTGCAACACAAAGTCACAACATCCTTAACACTCTCTTCCAACTGCTGTTGAGTATAAAGTTTAGCCATATTTTAGACCAAACTACAGTTCACAGAATGTCTGCTTTTAGTGCTTTATGTAGAATAGTAGTAGTTTTTTGTCAAAGCGAGTATTATTTCAACAGTATTTCTCTTATTTTGCTACCCCCTTCTCCAGGCCAACCTTATCCTCCTTGAGCCATTTCTCCAGCAGCTGCTTGCGGCCCTGCGCGAGGACGGGCCGGCACAGCTCCAGAGACTCAAATTTGTTGAGTTGGCCCTGGTCCAGCAGGATGCCAAAATACTGCAGCAGAGGGGACGATTGCCCTGGCTGGGCCGGGACACTCTGGAACTTTCGGATGGTCTCTGCCGTTCGCAGGATACCCTGGATTAAGAAGGGTCAGGGAGAGAATAAATAACACTATCTGCTGGTTTTTGGGTTAGGGTTAGGAGCGAGTGGAGCAAGGAATCAGTAAGATAACAGCTAAGTACCTTGGGAGCTGAGGCAGCAACCTTAGCAGCCTCAGAGTAGCAGCCCTGAGCGAACAGAGTGTTGAACTTGGTGCCAAACAGCTCCTCCGCCCCCGCTAGGTTGGACCTGATGGCCATCCTCAGGCCCAGGTCAGGGTTCTGGAGGACATTGGTGGCATAGTTCACTATGTTCTCCTCCTCCACGCACACTGACAGCACCTGGGGACAAGACACAAACACACCCAGGTCCCACAGGAGACATTAGTCTCCAAGGCACACACAAAATATTAAAAGGACATCTAATAGCCTGAGGTCTGCAGTACATTTACTATTATTTTTTACAGACTCCCACTAATAGGGCTGACACAGGGCTATGCTAGATGTAAGACTCTGATACATCCTCCACAGGGTCTACTATTAGGTACACGTTCTAACCTGTCCCTTCTTGTTGACCCCGATGATGCCAGACGTGGGCTCATGAGGGGCTGTGACGAAGATGGTCTCTGCACTGATCCGGTTCATGTAGATGCACACTCCAGACTCCAGATCGTAAAGGTGGATGTAGCCATACTTGGTGATCAGGTAGATCACACCATGCTTATCACCAATCTGAAGGGAGGAACGCAGATTTAACACGGGGCTGACAAATGCAGACATCCTTCAGGAATTGATGGGTTTGTTGAATATGAATATAAGAATATATTTTATTATTATTCTAAAAAAAATCTCACTCACCTGCATTGCTACAGGGAAGTCTGTCTGGGCTTCAGGAGGGAAAAACACATCCACCGCCTTCTTAGTGAACGGCTGGTTTCCTGTGGCTGGTTGACCCACCTCGATGATGTGCAACTAAAAAAGGAGTCCCCAACACACTTCATATGACACGGATTTGAAAAGTTCAAAGAGCAAAGGGCAAAGGACAATATGCTGGTTTCAAGTTCTCCCTTTAAATCACGGAGTCGCTTCCTCACCTTGCCGCCAGCCTGCGATCGCACAGCAAAGCAGAAGAGTGTAGAGGCTTTGGCGTTGCCCTCCACCTTGAACTCCCCAAAAGCCGCGGCGTGCCCCTCGATGGGCTGGGACACCTTCCTGTCCACTGAGTAGAGCTGCATGGCGCCCACTACACGGTTTTGCTGCGGGAGAGACAGGAGACGGAGGGCTGCTGTTATCCACAGATGAAAAGAGCATCGCAGGTGTTTTATGCAAGGAATAGGATACTCTGGAAGCACTTATCATGGTTAGTGTGTGTGTGTGTGTGTGTGTGTGTGTGTGTGTGTGTGTGTTTGAAAGATTAAGCATACCTGCGCTGAGATTCCGATCAGAAGAAGCCACTTTTGCTGTTCGTCAGTTCTGTAATTTATGATCTGACAACCTGCCAGACTGGCATGCCTATCAAACACTTTGATTGGCTGGGAGTCCCCCTCCATGCTCCAATGGTAGACGGCTGCCTCTGTTACCAAAGCCACAGTGTTGACCGATATCCACTTCCAGAACATGACCTCCTCTGTCATGGTATGGGCCTTCATCTTACTCTTCATCTCAATGTTGAAGATCTGCAGCGTCTTAGCAGCTGAGGGTGAGATGTTGAAGTAATTAATTCATTACATGGATCAATTTATATTCTCTATTTTAATTATGACTACATTGAACTAGGGACCGAGGGGGGCATTCCTATCCAATAACAAGTTTGAATTCAAGTTGGAGAAGATCAGACAGAAGGAGAGAGGGGATAGTGTAAGCACTTCATTACGTTGGATTGTTAAACTACCAGATCCCCGAACCATTTGACCCTGACAAAATCTCAGCCTGGGCTCTGAATCTGCTGCAGGGATTTGCACTAAGGCCTTATCCTCTATCTGCTGTGAACGTTGTTATGTTGGCTCATGAAAGGACAATAAAGATAAAGTATAGGCAATAATGGTCCTTAATTTAACAGTTTGTGGCCGACCAGGAATGCTGCAGAGAGATGGGAGTGAGAGAAGAGAAGAGAAGGCCCGAGCAGGAGCGCACGCACACACCATCCCCACAGCGGCCTTTCTATCTGATGATGCATACCACATAGTCCACCACCATAAACAAGTCATGCTAACACATGAATGGTTATCATATAGCTATTTTATCAGGATTTGACAGTTTTCTTAGAGGTGGGAGCTGAAAGAAACATCCTCTTTGTTTTTACACATTCCTTTAACCATTATGAACCGTCGTAATGATTAAGATACCAGCCAGAGTAAAACCCAGATTACATGAGTTGTAATGAAATGAAACAATTTATTCAAGAGACATGAGCACTACAACAACAAGTAGACAGACAGACAGACAGAGATAAACTCACCGTCTGTGAAAGAACAGAAAGCAAGGGAAAGAAAGCAAAGTGTCAGTCAGAAGAGGAGGGACAGAAATAGACAGACAGACAGGATGGAGAAAGAGAGCGTGACAAATAACCTTTAGAGAAGAAGAAAGCAAGCTAGAAGGAAGAAAGAGGAAGCATCAATGCATATTGACACACATTTCCGGTGCTTTAAAGGCTAGACATTGGTGAGGGGTATTGCCCAACTAAGTAGATTCAGGCACCACATCCGAGTATTATTGCATTTAAACAAACGCCGCCTAGATCCACGCAGTCACAAAAAGCAGGGCCCCACAGACACGCCTTTCTATGCATGGCTTCACTAACTTTTCAAGTCTTTCAATATGTTTTATAACATTTGCTCTTGGTATCGTGTTCCTTAGCTTAAACTAGTATTACTATTGAGGTTAAAAGGTATTGCGACAGCACAAGCTACATCTGTGTGCTTTTGCCAGTGACACTATAACACATTTATGTCAGAAAAAAACACTAGGACTAAATGGCTAAAGACACAGCCACCCAACGCATATAGCATGCACTTTGAGAAGATACATATTTCTTAATAGGTGACACCCAACACCTTACTGTGCTAGCACCACATATAACATTGTTTGTGGCTTGCCCTCGTGTTCAACAGTGTTGGTCATCTGCTGTCCATTGGTGCAGTGACAGAATGGGTATGGTCAGGTGCCATACACTACCTTTGAGGGCTATGACCTTGCTGGCCGGGTTCATGATGGCGCTGTCTGCGGAGATGGGTCTTCTGATGGGGGTGTTGGGGTCCGACATGTCCACAATCACCACCTGGTTCTGCTCGCCCACCTTCTCCCGGATGCAGATGAACTTGTCCGACTCCATGGTCAGGTAGCTGAAGCCAATGTTGGCCGGGTTCACCCCCAGGTTCTGCAACTGCAATCAAAATGGGATAGAAGACATCAATTGTTAGTCTAGTGTGCCATTTACAGTGTCTCCGTCAGTGAATTAGAACCTAAAGGAGCAGAGCTCAGCACTACCACGCTAATAATTCTTTTGTTAAATTGAAACAAAAGGTTTCTCTAACTTCTGCTAAAGGTTAAGTCACAAATAAAAGAAAATCCTCCCTGAACAGCACTAAAAAGTGTTAAAATGAAGATTGCTAACATTTGCCTTCAAATGGACACCAGTAGGCACCGCCTCTATTAAAAGAACATCGATTCTGTCCCAATGTCCATGGGATTTTCTAAAAGGTTGTTTTCCAGGCAGAGGGTATGGCGGTTCGCATGCTCAGGGAAACTGTGTGCACAGTGTAGACAACAGAATAAATCAGCACTGCTTTGTTTACATTACCCTCCTATTATAGCTGGGAATGCCCTAAACCATTAATGGGACATCATAAAAGTTGTTATTGATGATGACTGTCACCCACCCCTTGCTACCAACACAGCTCCAAAATTATTACTTGTAATAACCAGCCTCAGACAAAGTCAGACTTAATTCAGATTTTTAAATGGCCACACAGTGGACAAAATATCACAGTGAAAGAGTTCCTCCTGACAAAAACTGGCCGAAACAAGAATGTTATGGAACCGGAATATTCAGGAAAAGTGAGTCCAGGCCATACTATAAACTGAGATCAGGAGTGTAAAACAATAAAAAATAATCTTTTTCTATAAGAGGAGCTTAAGCAAGGGTTCATTAATTGCTTTTGAGCTTAAGGCAGTTTAGACTTAAAACAAATATCATAAAAGAGATTCACCATGCATGTTATAAAAAACATATTTCATTAATCGTATCAGTAAAAAAAAAAAAAAAGAACAGAGTATCCCTTGTCTACTTGTTTTAATAGACCATACAGTCCTCTGGTGGAGAAGGAAAGCGGATCGGATCAAACATGCAAAATCATTCTGGCTACTGAGCTAGGAATAGCATGCAGAGACTATTATTCAGTCTGATGCAAGGGGATAGGAATCCTAATGCTCATCACAACAAGGCCTGCACTATACGGTCAACGCAGCAGGCCAGGAAGACTGGTGGCCCCAGCACTCCCACCACCTTTAAACGGGAATATTGCCACTGGCCGGGCTGTGACCAAATACATTGGCCATGGTCGACGATGGAGCAGAGTAAGCAACCCTGACTCGTAGTGGCCGTAACATATCATGTTAATGTAGTACGCCATAAGTGAGTGGGGGGATGATAGTAAAGGCCAAGGATGATCACGCTGCCCACACGTCTCTGATCGCTGTAAGAGCGCTCGCAGCAGGGAAGTGTCTCAGGTGAAGATTTCAGAGAGAAAACAGGCTAGAAAGTAATGGGATGAAGGAGAGTCAAATACTCTCTCAAGGGAAGTGAACTGTGTACGGGAAAAAATTTATGATCTATGAGGTAAGATTAAAGCACAGTCGGAGAGAAAGAAAGACATACCATAATTGTGCAACACAGTTCCTGGAAGACAGGCCTTGTGTGAGCCAAGGGCTGGGGTGGGGTGTCTGACACACCGGAAGAACCCTCGCTTCCCCCCCTCTCTTAATAGAACATTCCAGACTAAATCACTCTCCATCACAACCCAGTGTCTCCAGGAAAAGAAAAAACAGCTCTAGTAGCACAACCAGCTCTAGTAACCCCTACTGTGTACAACAGCTAAACACATTTTGCCTGACATATCTTCGAGGTTTGTGTTGTTTACATAACAGTGAAATCATATAAGCTTAATGTTTTCATTAAAAACATTAATAAAAGATTACCATCAGGTATACTATTGTATTTACCCATATCAGCCTAAATTCGGTCACGTGGAACATGCGTGGGTTTGACAAGCACAAATAAAACCCAGGAACACAGATAATAGATATGAGGTGTTAACTCTGTTCACACCCAGAGCAACACAAAGTATGGCCACAGTACAGATATTTGAATATATTCTATGGTGACTTCCTTACTAGTAATACAATTATGGGTTTAAACAAAATCTGATTAGGTTTAAGTGTATATAAATGTGTGTGCATGCGTGCGTGCGTGCGAGCGTGTGTGGAGGAGAGTAAGTTTTGTGCATGCACATACATGTGTCGCCTTCCTGCCATTACAGTTATGGCACAGCTCTGTTTAGCCCTTCCTGCTTCCTGTCCTGATGTAATTTGCTGGGTGAAATGTTGGTGTGCACTCATCTGACTGTCCATCACCGTGTACAATCTGCCCTGGAACTGTACAAGACCTACATCATGCCACTGATAACTGAGAGTCAGTACCTCTGAGCGAGAGCAGTGTTTCAGGAGACAATGGTTGGCATACCTTTTATATCACCCCCATGAACTAACAGATATGCAATATCCTATGGACTACATACATATGGGCATAGCACAAATTCTAATTCAAAGCATCACTTGAGCTTTGTTGGATCTTCTATTCTAAATTATAATTTTTTAAAATGCAAGATAAATATATCTCCCTGATCTTGTTGCTTGCATTTGCCCGCATGCATAAATCTGAAACCCTTCCCCAGACAACAAAAACAAATAATCCCTCCAAAGTAATTAGTGCTAGCTTTTAACGTAGAACTGAATTTAAGGCCGACTAATGTCCAAGTTACGAGTCTAGACTCCAAGGGTCCAGGCCCCAGACTTTAGCTTCAGGATAAATGAAAAGAACAAGAAAAAAATTGAGCTGGAGGCCCAAAATCCTTGGTCTGCAAATTCCTTGCATTTTTCACTCCACCTAGATCCTAGGTAGGGTACGACTTGGGTAAGGTAGGGGTGGCATGGCATATCAAGGATGAAAAAGGGCCATAGTGAACATGCTGAGCAGTTGGTCACCTGTAAACAGGACACTTTTATACCAAACAACATAACTATTGCACATTATTAACCAACTATGTGCTTATTTGAATTTTATACAGGCTTCGAATTATCTTTTAATTTCATGAAATAAAAAGTCAGCCATCATGAAGGACCTCTATGCAGAAAAATGGTGCTATAGCCTGTAGGCTCTCGTGGCTGGCACAGGCTAGTGGATAAAGCCTCTTTGGCCGCGGAAGTGGGGCTACTGGCCAGAGGCAGGGAGGAGGTGGAGGGGTCTCCTTTGCTCTCTCTAATGAAAGGCCATTTCACTGCCTTCTGTTACCATAACAACGATCTACATGGAAAGAGGGGGGGGGGGGGCACACGTCATAAAGTTTCTCATTGGCAGCAGAAAAGCTGCAGGCCCAAGAGGTCAGCTTTGGGGACGAATAAATAAGTTTGCTGGCAGAACAAAATCTTAAACTAGGGTGCTAGAAGGATGTTGTTTGTCAAATGGGTTATAGAGAATGAAATAATATATAATATATATTAATATATACATATATCTCCTTAAGTATATATTCTTCTGAAACGTTAAAATTCTATAAAACTGTGAAATATGGTACGTTTAAGCAATGCGGCCGGAGAATGAGGTTAAAACAATGTATGTTTGCTTGTTCTAAAGGGACTTGCACCTATACTAAAACATGACAGCAATTCAGACAATAACACATTTGCAAGTGTAGTGGGTTTGGCAGCAATGTTTCCACCATCATCAGTCTATATCACAGACAGTAACAAAGTGTCAAAACACTGTAGCTGTAATCCCTAGTGCAAACGCATGACCGAAAATGACAGCAACGTTTTTCCTCTTGAAATAACTGCGGCGTAGCCTATTCACAGGGTCCGCAGTAGGGCTGTGGACGATTTAACTGTTCAATTTCTCCAAGTCATCATCTGCCCGGGCAAGAGCTAACTAGGCCTCTGGCTATATTGAGCCTCTCATGCAGTCCCTTTTCAGAATCCATTTAAATACGCCGTGGTGACTGTGTTCCACTGCCTAGAGCATAGCACTGCGCAAAAAAACGTAATCTTTCAAAGCTGATTGTTTTTATTTTTGCGTCTTACCTGCAGATGTTCCTGAAATCGTATCGGTAATATCTGTGCCATTCTTGAAGCTTTTTTCTGTCTGAAGAGTCCGTAGGAAAGGAAAGGGGAAGGGGACACGAAGAGGAATAGATGTAGTCTTGTATTGTATGAGCTCTCAACGCCTCCAAAAGTAGACTTAATGTACAGTAACAACGTATAGAGATATCTTGTGTTCAATGTGTTGATACTGCACGAATTCTGTGCCTGCTCCCATTCAATAACCTTTTAAAAGAGCCACTCAGCCAAGAAGTCTAAACATCCGCTATGAAAGCTAGTCCGCCTACATTAGCCTGAGCCCATAACTTCTCAATGTTTTAAATACGTTTTAAGCTTTAGACTTTCAATCAGTAGATTTCAATCTACAAGTTTATCTAAATTGAAACTTAAATATCAAAAATGTATGTAAAAAATTTAGATATCCAGATTGTACCCTTCCGCAGCCCCCTCCCCCTCCTATGTTACCAACTTCGAAGTTAGGGCTCGTGACAAGTGCCCCCTCCTTTTTACGAATCGTGCAAACTCAAGTGCTGAGTCAAAAAACCTCTAAATGATGGGTAATTACAATGTGACTTACTATTCAAAAAATATAGTGCCTGTTATTGGTTAATTGATGAACATGTACAAAAAACAGCAAGCGGTATTGCAAGAAAGACTTTAGACAAGATAAAAGTAATTCAGATGAAAATTTTAATGAGAAAAAGTAGATTTCCAAAATGTAATATCTTTTATCTCCTAGAAAAGTTGTATTCACATAGACCTATATCATATGCAATGCTTACAATTAAATTCATAATGTTTTAAATGAACTATGTAATTGATATATGTAATCTTTACTAACATACAAACAACTAAAATATGCTATTTTAATAACAGTAATAGTAAAGGTGAAAGGTACACACTGTATGTATAAAACTACAGAGTAACCAGGATGTTAAATTCAATAACTATTTTAAAATGTTTTGATAATACAACCCATAATATGTTATCATTTAATTTACCTCCTGGTTGCTCTGTTTGTAGAGTCTTACTTTAAATAAGCATGGATTAGTGTACAAGTTCCGGGCTGAGTAGTGAGTTTTAATATGTATTTGGGTAGTAGTGTCTCAGGGGCGAGCTGGGTGGGTGAGGTACGTAGTGTGCTTGGCCTGACTCTTGCTGTCAATCAGAAGAAGCTGATTATTCTTGTGGTGAGAAATTATCTTTTGAAGACTGCTGAACATCTGAGAAAGAAAAAAATCATTGGATCATTCAGAGATGTTATTTCTCAAAAAATGTGTCTTGTCTGATCCGTTGACTAAACCTAAATAAAAACCCCTTCGCCATTTTCTATTTCTCTTGATCTCTCTTACCTCTTCACTTTTCTTTCCTTCCTTTCCTAGGGCATAGCCTTGTGTTTCTTCCAAAAAACGTATAGGAACGTTATAGACTTTTTCTCTGTAGAGAACTGCCAGAGTATAGGGCTGTCGAGTGTTCTGGGCTGAGCTATGTCGTATTAGGAAGGCTCCATCCTACAGAAGAAAGTGAAAAGGAGAAAGTGGAGAGGAGAAAGAAAGAAATGGAGAGTAGAGGGCAGAAAGGGCGAAGGGTTCAATGGAAGGCCAGGATAGGGTATTGTACTCAAAGGTGTATTGAGAAATGAAATTCAGAATGAAATGGGCAGGGCAAAACGATCAGCTAAAGTGTGTAAGTACAGTATATATACAGTCTATCAGTGTTACAGCCCTCCAACTCAGGCACACAGTTGAGCAGTGATTCAGATTGCAAGAGTAGGTGTAATCGAGACCATGAAGCCACAAACACATTAAAACAAATTCAGAAAAGCATGAGCACACATGCAAACACGCACACAGAGCACTGTCAGGAGATATGGGACAAAGAAAATATATTTCTGTACAAAATCATCAATTACTAGCCTCTTTTTGGTTCGCATTTTGCCCAGAGCCCTCTTCCCACCCGCCCCTTCTCTCTTAACAACCCCACTGCAAAGACACACGCACACACACACACATTGTGTATAACCTAATTATCCATATTAGTTTAAAGCATATCCATAAATAAACCATGTGTCTAACGATAGCTATAAAAAATATGGCTGGGATTACTTTCACATCATTGCCTGTCCAGTTCAGCATGAAATTAAACAGCCCCTCTCTGTAAATTAGGACAAAGAGCTAGAGCCAAGTAATCCCTTTTATAATACACACATCATTTTCCTTTAACTAATGAGAGAGCAAATCATCAACTCCAGAGGTGCAGGTGAATGGTTTTGTTAAAGTACAGGTATATGAGTGGAGATATTTGGCTAAAAAGTTATCATAGATCATCAAATTTAGCAAAGATAATTTTCTTATTTGAGGGAAAGGGATCTTATGTTACTTCTTGAAAAATTACCTTGTTGATTCTTAGTAAAAGGTCTTCAGCTGTCTTTCTATTACAATCTCCTGCGAACCACTCCTTGTCCTGTAAAACACCACATTTTCCACATTAATTTTGAATCTTCAGATTCAAGGTCAGTACTTATTAACAACCCAGTTGTCTTTATTTTTTTTACCATACCTCATAATCAGCTGGTTTGCCGGCCTTCATACCAGTAGAACAATCTTTGAGAAAATGAATAATTGGAAGGTGTGAAATAAACTGCATGAAGTTAAATGTATGTTAAAGAAATGCCAAATTATGCCCTAGTGAAAACTGACCATCGACCCTATGCCAACAATCACCCAAACAATAAAATGTCTCCATTATAACATCTTACTTGTTGCCTTGTTGTCAACTGTTGGGGGAGGAGGTGGGGGGCTGAAAAGGGGCGGAAATGGTGTTAGTTGGACTATAATAAGGCATGCATTAGGTAAATGTACATACTCTTTCTATTCTACCTTGGCTTAGGTTTAGGTTCCTTTGGGCCTGGGATGGGGGGTTTACCACCAGGAGTTGGTGGGGGGAGTTTAGCAGGGAAGGTCATGCGCTTTGAATCTGGGGCTGGAACTAGAGAAACAAATAGAAATGGATGCCTCATTTTCAGGTGGCAGATTTTTTTTTCTAATACCCTGATTTGTTGGCACTTACATGTTTTTGTCTCAGACAAGAAAAAATTCTGAAACAAAACAAAATGTAAGAATTAGCATACTAATTATGCTGATATTTTATAATTCAATATATTTTTATTGGTGAAAAAAGAGTGTTAAAGTCAAGTTGTCTTGTTGATAACAGAAAAACTCACAGATGGGGCCCTGGGCACAGGAGGCTTCATGCTAAACAGAGACAAAACCATTTTAAAATCATTTTAGTGGTCAGCATACAATGTGGTCAAAGGCCTCATGATAGAGGGCTTACTGTACTTGCATGTACAACTGTGACAGAAAGGTTGTATCCTAAACATGAGGCTGCATAGGCTAAGGAGCCTTTTCCAACCCACGGCACACTTGCGTAAACGTATTTATTTTGCAACACCCCCCAGATGTAAAACTGAATCAAACTTAATACAAAATAGTTGTTTATCTTTCCAAAATGTGACTTTCCCAAAATTCCACAGCACACACCTGAAGATGTCTGACGGCACACCAGAGTGCCACGCACAACGGTTGGGAAACGCTGGGCTAGGGCAATGGTAAACTAGTGTCCCCAGGCAAGGTATACTTACATGGGCATAGAAAGAGACCCTCCTGCTGCTATTGGAAGAATAGGTACCCCCCTAGGGATCACTGTCCCCCTAGGGATAGGAACACACGCTGCAAAGGAACGAAGAAAGGAAATCACAAAACAAATGGAAATACAACTTTGCAGTACTTTGCAAATTTTTCCCATGACACATTTAATAGGCTTTCGCAATTTAAATTGAGAAATGCTTTATTTGAGGTATCTCTCTGTGGTGATACAGCTGAGAATGTGTTTTTGGGGAAATAGCAATGGCACAGACCTGCAGTTGGCTCTAGATACACATCATCATTATCTCCCTGAAACACAGTGAAAACGAAAATCATCGCTGCAACCATTTGGCAACATGGGGGATATAAAAAGCTCCATACTACTCAGAGGCCGGCTGTACTCACCTGGTCCTCATTAGGATCCAAGTATAGGTCTGCGAAGTAAGAGGAAAGGGGAATAATTTATTTTATGACATGATTGACTGCTGTTGTAGTGTCATAGAGCCCCCTTGTGGAGATATCATATAAGAGATCAACGTACTGTTGGACTAAGTCAGTGGAAGTCATTGAATGATACGTTGCACTGAAAATGATCTAGCAGTTAGCAAGTTGTTTTTAATTCTCTATATGGTTAATTCCCTGAGATGTTATCATGTTAGAAGTGTTGGTACCTTCCTCGATGTAAGGGGTTGGAGTTGGAACAGGGACGGGTGGAGGACCAGCCACAGATCTACCAGAAGGGGAAGTCTTCTTTGAGAGAGACTTTTTCCCTGGTTTCTCTTTTCTGTCTACTTCTGGGGCTGAAGGCAAAACAAATGGTTAAAGAGCGACAGAAGGAATATTTACAGAAATTAAACACTAAGTGGTAACTTTACCTTTGCTTCTTTACCTATAGAGTTCTGTAACTAGATTTAAATTGTCTGTCAATTGAACTGTTTACTTTATACCATTACCAACCACCCTAAAGATTTATAAAGATAAAAATGAGCATGCTCTGACAATGCAATTCCATGGTAGAGATATTAATCATGCAGGGCTATGACAGAAATTCTCACGTTTCTTGTCATTTGGATCAATATAGTACTCTTCTGAATCCTGCTGTTCTTGTTGTTTCTGTGACTAAAGAACATAAGGAAAAGGGATAACTTAAAACGTAACTTAAAAAACATGTGGCAAATATTGCATAAATGCTTGGAAAACGAATCAAAGATTGGCACAGACATTAAAAAAAACTGTATACCGGTATCACTTTAGCTGGTCTTGGGGGAGGAGCTACCAGCCTTTTAGGAATAACAGAATTTGGTGTCCTTTCATCTAGAAGTAATTGCATTTACTCAAACTGTTAAAACATATTTAAGAAATCTATCAAATTCTCTGCCTCGGCATAAAATATTTTATCAGATTAAATTACCCAGATAAACGTTTTCCTCCACCTCTCTGGAAGGAGCGGTCATGGCAGGACGCTCACAAGGAGGTGCCTCATATGTGTCTCCATCCTCCTCATCCTGTGTGTCAAATAGACACAAATAAACACACGCTGGGAGCATTATTCCGTAGGTCTAAATATACAGTAGTTAGTAAGTAAAATTATAGTTAAAAGTAAACTGTTTTTGTTTAAAAAATGAATATATGGTTTTGATTCAATTTACATAGTTAACATACTAATATGATGAGTAGGTTTGTTCTTCTACTTACAAACTCATCTTCTGGCCACCCATACCCTGCATTGTTTTCTGAAAGAGAAATAAAAATACATGTAAAGTGTGTATAACGTGTATAGTGATTCAGGTCAGGTCTGAATAAAAAGCTACAAGCCCTAACCTGAAGTTAATAATTTAATGAATCCTGTTTTCCAAACGTAAACTATAGTTTACCTAAGCGCTTGGGTGGTGCTGGAGGGTCATTGTGTCTGAGAGAATCAAGAAAATACACAACAGTGTGTAATAGAAACACTTTGACAAATATTTGCCATAGCAGAGAGGGACAGACTTTTGAACAAAAGAGAAGAAGTAAATCCCTGCAATAATGTGCTCCATTGTATAGAAATTAGAAGGACAACAGAGAAAAAAGAAAGCAGAGTGACACAAACAGAAAAAAGGATTTTTACTTTACTTACCTGTTCTTTAACTTTCCAAAAAAACTCTGTAAAAAGATATAAACAAGAACGTGACTGTGAAGTAAACAAAGAAAAACGCAAACACCTACACATATTAAAAACCTCACACATTGACTAACACATCACTTCCCTGGTGATAAGTTTGCAAGGTATGTCTAGTCTGTTAACATTTACATGCAGTGAAACTCTATCAGTTCAGCTACCAGATCGATTCCACCTGACGTACTTACTTTTTCATGTAGTGGAGGTCAAATCATTGAATAATATAGCTTTAATCCAGAGCCTAGGCTCTAAATCAAAATTTCACCTCAACTTCAAATGACTGGTTTCTCATTGCTGTGACTCTCCTGTTGGTCAGGGGCATAATGTTATGTCCTCCTGCCACCCACTGAGAATTAGTTATGAACAACTATCTAGTAGATCATCTGTAGTAGTAACACATAAAAGTTAAGACACAAAACAAGCTGTACGTTCAGAGAAACAGCAGCTGTGGCTGACCCTTTGAGAGGATTACAGGAATCATTCATCACTTCATTATACTGTCCTAATGATGAAACAGGGATAATACATTACTGAAATCAGGAAGTGGGGTTGTTAAGCGGCTAGTGAGAGAGGAAGTGCCGATGTAAATGATTGCAAAGCAAAAAGAGAGGGTTGACATCAAAAAAGGGGGAGGGGATTTCTCCGGTGTGTTAACACATTCTTTCTTACACAAACAAATGCAAGCATACACATTAACAAATACAAAGCCTCATATACACTCAAACTCAACCTCGACCTCTAGCAAGTTCATACAGCCAAGCTTACACTCACAAGCACATACAGACAATCATCCCCTGTTTCTCTGACTATCTATCTGTCTCTCCCACACAAACTCCCTTTGACGCTCAGTCACTGTATAAAAAGACCCAAGAACAAGAATAAGAGGTTATTCATTTAATTTCAGTCACCAACTATAGTATTAAAATAATTTGAACTATACAAATTCTATTCTTCAGCTGTTTACCATAAGCTAATTAAACACAATGACGCAGCTTTAAGTATAACATGTTTTCTATGGGGTCATTATTGTAGCAGAACTATTTGCAAATGCGTGTGGAGAGTTGTGTCTCTGTAAAACGTTTTGCAAATGCGTGTGGAGAGTTGTGTCTCTGTAAAACGATTTGCAAATGCGTGCGGAGAGTTGTGTCTCCGTAAAACTATTTGCAAATGCGTGCGGAGAGTTGTGTCTCCGTAAAACTATTTGCAAATGCGTGTGGAGAGTTGTGTCTCCGTAAAACTATTTGCAAATGCGTG